>MEHQ01001163.1:1426817-1571451 GCA_008828725.1 Saccharina japonica
ATGTGGAGGATAGGGTACGTAGACACCGTCAACCTCTGATCACAAATGCCAACCATGAAGATACGTTAACCAACGTCCGGTCTACGAGACCTGCCATCATGGATGGTCTTCATATGGTTGACGTTCGGGAATACAAACCCAGAACGCTACCAGGGAGTGAAGGGTCTTCTACGAGAACGACCCCCACTCCCACTCTCTAACCTATGAGATCTCTCCTTGCGAGATGCGAGGGAGGTTTTGTGGAGGCACCTCCTTGCCACATATAAGAAAGAAAAGTGCGCGTCAAGGCCTCGGCCAACCCTGCTCAAGACCCCGACACGGCCGACATCATCTGAGGAGGCGACCTCCATAATGGCGTCGACGAGTCTCTGAACTCTACAAACCAAATTTAAATCATAATACCCTGAAGACGACAAACAATGTAAAACGAACAACAGCGCGAACGGGAGGAATTAGCAAGCCCCCTGCTCAAGCCGTTCTCCCCGTCTTCTCATTATAAGGGCACACCGCTGGCCCACAGACACCAAACCCCACCGCCCGACGAAGCTTCGCTACGGAGTTGGTGAACTCTCCACGATCACGCGCGGAGCAGCACAGAGGTACAGGCGTGGACGCTGAACTTGGTGAGGAGTCACAACGGAGGACCCTCCGAAAACTACTCTCAGGTGAAACCGTTGCAAAAATAATGATTTATACCTGGAACTTAAAATCACTCACGCCCGCACCGCTGATATTCCGTACAGCCAAAAATCTGAGACTAACCCAACATCCTCACGTACGAGTAACGAGTAGTAATGCATTCCCCGCTTCCTCTGCAAATACCCTGGTTACTACGAGTATCCAAACTGTGACCACAGCTGCTACGAGTAGGTCAACTGCGACTCTGACTATTACGAATAGCGCAATTTAATGTGATCAACCCGGCTCTTACTACGAGTAATCCAATGTTTTCACGAAACGACTGAGCCAGATTTCCGATGTATTCATCCGATATCCCAGTCTAGCTTCATGCTCCACGTCAACCGCGTACAAAGGAATATACGCATACATACTGCTATACTCTCAGTTGCAGGTACGTTGGCACTCTATTGGTAGATTGATAATCGAAATCAGTCATCGACCGCCGAGTAATTAATCACTCGCTTGGTGAGTGCACAACTCCGCAACGAGTAGCCAATAGTAGCTACTTTCAGAAACGCTAGATAAGAGGATGGACAAATGAGGTACAAATCGCAATCATGGTCACAGAACGCAGACAACAGAAAGCAGTCATATTCGATCACCAACCACGTTGGACGAATGGGAAAATGTATTAACTACCTAACTCTTTTCGCCGGAAAAAACTTGATAATAAGTTACGAGCGAGGAAGTTGACCCACCACATGGTCTGCGCAAAAGACAAGCGTATGCCCGAATGCTCAGGGAATGTCAATGAACAGCGTACGAACACTCATGGATCAAATAAAATCCATGATCATCGCCTGGAAAAGGTCTGCCTCTCAACAATTCTCGCATCAATTTGATAAGCGAGGACGCACCCCACTATTTTCAAGTGATCGGGTAACACGAAAAATATTACGTACGCAACGAACGAACTCGAAAGACAAAAATAAAAAAATGGCTCACGAACACGATAAAGCACGACCCCGAAAATAAAACAGCTTATCTCAGACCCCAGACACACTAAAGTTATAATGTCCCACATATGGTTAGGCGAAGATCTCCTACCTGGTTTCCGACATCACATGAAGTGTTCCAAAACGATAATAATCGTAAAACGCCGACAGACAATGTCGACGGAATAAGCTGTAGCTATACAGGCATACAAACCTGGTATTATAGTGTAAATCAACGGAACGTCGTAGCGACAATGGCAGAACTGTCGACAGACAATGTCGACGGATCTGCAGATCTATTTAGGTAGCTCAGATGGACAAGAGGAAAATATCGCGTCGTATGACGACTGCCGAACCTCTATCCAGCAACCTTAAGAAAGCAGAGATACTCAAGCGACAGCAGTACCAGCAGACTGTAGCAGCTCTGGGAGTATCAGACATAGGTTCCCATGTAGGAGGACCAGACTTAGGTACCCAAGTAGCTTTGCAGACTGCGACAGCAGTACCAGCGTTAAGAAACCAGTGCGTGGCTCAGGAGTGGGGGTCGTTCTCGTAGAGGACCCTTCACTCCCTGGTAGCGTTCTGGGTTTGTATTCCCGAACGTCAACCATATGAAGACCATCCATGACGGCAGGTCTCGTAGACCGGACGTTGGTTAACGTATCTTCATGGTTGGCATTTGTGATCAGAGGTTGACGGTATCTACGTACCCTATCCTCCACACGAATGCGAGTTTCTAATTTTGACCAAGGCTCTCGTGATAGGGACCCCTGGCAAAATGGCCATGGCCGTTTTCTTACTTGAATAAACTATTGGTTTTGTGTGCACTTTTCATCAAATTCTCAGAATTTTATTGTTGTCTACTACTTTCTTTTTTTTTGGCATTTTTCATAAGTTTCTCACGATTTTATCTGTCAACTATACGTCGTACGTTTTTTTTTTCTGGACGCGTGCCTCGACGCAAGGTATGTGGTCGTGGAGGAGAATTCCTTATATTCATAGCCGTTCGATACCCATAGCCTGGCGGCGCCATTCATCTTCGGCGGTATTTTGTGTACCGCCTTAAGGGAGGGCGAAGCGGGGCGGTGGGGCGTCGGCCGGGGTTTCTCGGCCCCCCGCGGCACGTCCCGGCTCCCGTCGACCGTTTCCTTTACTTTTCCCCACCCACATGGCCAGCAGCAGACTAACGTGACGACAGTTTACAATTCCTGTCCCCTGCGCGGGATAGGTAGGGTGTTTCCTAGCACACACCTCGACTTAAACTCCGATTGTACAAAATTGCAGCTTTGCTGCTCGGAGAGAGCTCGACAGCTTTTCTTAGACGTAGATTTTTGCCCTTTTCGCGATACCTGGCGATGACGTCCACCCGGCGACACGCAACTCCCTCATCGTGCTCGCCGACCCCTGCTCTGCCTACTCTGCCAAGGGCGGTCTCGGCCGTGCCCAACTCATGTCTCACGGGGCTGCGATTTTTCCAGGATTCCATGCCCTTTTTGTCACGTGCACATACCATACCAACCAGTACATGCTTTTTTGTTCTACACGCAAACCGCATTATTCAAGATTCCGTTTTTTTTATGTACGAGTAGACGACCAACCCGGAATTTTATCGTACCGGCTCCTTTTACTGCGGATATACACGTACGTAGTATATGTATGAGTACCAGTACCGCTGCAAGCAGTAACAGAGTATCATATACCAGGTAAATTTTAATATGCGATGATATCTGTACAGTATTCATGCGTGCGTGGTATTCTGCAGTACGATAGTGGTCGGTGTGTGCCTGGATATAGTACCGGGCAGGGCCTCGCGTGCGCTCGCGGGCGTGGACATGAGGGCGGTGGGCGCTGCAGCAACGTTTACCAAGAATATGGTGATGGAGAGCGCACATATGTCATACCAAAACACACCACGCCTCTTTATTTGTAATATTCCCGTGATCTACACGCAAGATCCAAGATTCCGTTTTTGTGTTGACGATTTGATACTTACTTAGTTTGTATTGAGTACGACGTTCTTATACCTCTGATACACGAACGTACCGCCGTGCGAACAAGCACCGGAACAGAGTACATCTCGACATACATATATACTCGTACACAACAGCAGCAGTAGTATCGGCACTATTAGTAGTGTCATATGTATGATCTGTAGTATGTACGTATGTACGTATGTACGTACGTCGTATAGTTTGATGCTGCTCGATCGTAGCATACGAGTTATATACTCGTCGTACCCGAGTACTGCTTACTTAAAGTGAGTATCATACGAAGTGTTACACATTCATGTATGCTCACCTCGGTACTGCTGTTAAAATCCTTACTATTTAATGCGCTTCGGTAGTGATGATGTCGTTTCGGATCTTCACGACTATGCAGTATGCCGGTTTCGTAATAAAATCGACCAAAAAAGAAAAAAAAAAAACACTGCTGTACGTACAAGGGCTGCGCATCCATGCCGGCATTTTGTTTTTGTCCGCTTTACGTACGTACTTGCTGCTATACTTTCTGGACTGCTGCTGTTGCTGCTGCTGCTGTTACTGTTGCTGCTGTGCATGGGTTATATACTACTACTACTACTATTACGGGGGACCATAGTAAATAGGACCAAATATCGTTAGCAAAAATTGGGGAAAATTTAGGCTTTTGTGTATACCGCAGGTCATTAACTATGGTCCTCCGTAATACTACTACTACTACTATTACCGGGGATCATAGTAAATAGGACCTACGCTGCACACAAAAACCTATATATTTGACTATTTTTACTAAAAACAAATGGTCCTATTTACTATGGTCCTCCGTACTACTACTACTATTACTAGTATTACTACTACTACTACTACTACTACTACTACTACTACTACTACTACTACTACTACTACTACTACTACTACTACTACTACTACTACTACTACTACTACTATTATTGCTGTACGTACCGGTGCTGCTGCAAACTGATTCCACACTGCTGTTGTTATTGTTGTTGTGGGTGGATCGGTTGGTGTGTTTGTCGATCGGTTGGTGCCTACGCGTACGTACGTACGTGGTTCGGTGGGTGGGTCGGTGGTTGGGTGGGTGGGTGTGAGTGAGTGGGTGGGTGTGGGTGAGTACGTGAGTGGGTGGGTAGGTGTGGGTGGGCGGGTGTCGGTGGGTCGGTTGGTACGTGGTTGACTGCGTGTGTCAACTTGCCTGATCAGTGCATTTTGCGTTATATCATAGGGTGTGGATCGTGGCCCAGTGGTTATTTGGCATTTTTGTTTGTGCCCGCTATTATACCGGCCCCGCCCTGGCATGGTTCGGGATACCACTGTTAATAGTAAGTATATAATACCAGGTATGTGCATGTGGCTCTCTGTATATGCGTGTATGTATGTGTAACTTACTGTAGATTGGCCTTTTGTTCTTCGATACAGTATCACTTACCATCAATATGTTTTTATTATTAATAAATACATACTCATACGGTACGAATGACAAGTTGTTGTTGAAATACATCAGTACAGGACAGTGATAAGAACCCAGCCTAATATTTCCAAGGAAATAAGAAATTCGGGAACCGTTTTATGAAGTTAGTGTAGGACGCACCCTCTGGAAAAAAAAAACAGAAACCCAGCCTGGGTTATATTTATTGTTTCTCATTACGCGTATAGATGTTCTGTATGTATTACTGTACACCCCTTGGCAGTAAATTCGCTTTTGTTCGTCCTAACTAAGGTTATTTTTTAGTATTCCTACCTCCATTCTTCGCCGTTACGGGAATTGCGCGAAGCCGCAGGCGGGCGTTAGCCCGCCGCGGCGAAGCCCCCCTTGTACTATGGTATTATTTCTCTCTGTTGCGGATCACTTAATGTAAGTATTGGATTGGATGAGGCCTTCTGCGCCGGCCTGTGGTCTCACCCAAACTTCGAACTTCCTTACTGACCACTGGCGTGGAGTCTTGTTACTTCACCTCACCCAAACTTACGTTTTTTGTAGCAATACCTCCGTGTGCCGACAGAAAATTCCTCCGCAAAACGTTTGTGGCAAACGGTAGATCGAACGCGTTGGCTCAGGTCTGCCCCCGTTGTCGCTTAGCCTCCGCTACCCTCCATCATTAGTGGGCCCAACGTGCGCTGCGTTGTCTCCGTCTTAGCGCCACCAATTGGCATGATCGTGTTCGTTGATGTTACTGCGAATCACTTGCTCCAGGAGCGTCTGAACACATTGACTACCATGTAAAATGACGGAGTGGTCCTCTCGTGCACAATTGCCCCAGCACTACTGTGGCCATGCGCAGCGCGAACAGCGCTCCGTCTCCACGGCTCCCAACTGGCAAGACTACCTGAAACAGGTACTCCCCGGCGAGATCCCACCTGACACTATGTATGTGTGGCCACGATAACTTGTGGGCATGCCTTGTCCGTCAACACGACGACAGCCTCGCTAGACTTTCGCAACGTTTCCGCTTGTAGATGCGCGTCGATATAAAATAATAAAATAAACTACACACTCCGCAGACGAGAACGTGCAACCTCGTGGTCGGCACGGTAACGACGAAGGGAAGACGCAATCCGACCGCTACTCCCATAAAGGACACTATGGCAGTAGGGGTGTAAATGTTTACGATAGTATGCATCGGACACACGTAACTACGGACGTTGAAATTTGTGTAACGAAGTCGCAAGGCTGCCGTGGACGGTACACCGAGAGCCTTACAACCGGCTGCGTAAAGGCACTACGGCAGCAAGGGTATAAAAATCCGTGATCCTAGGCACCGGCGGCACCCCACCCGCGATGTACTCGCGAAGCTGCGTAGCGGCATAAACGGCAGCGCCGTAAAATCCTGCAGGGCCTGAACGGCCAGCAAAGCGCAGTGTATATGACCCCCCGGGGAGATGGGCGGTTTTACCGCAGCAGCACAAGGATGGCACCCGCGGTGTAAATAAATACTACCTGAAATAGTGAGATCGCAGTAGAGCGAGAATGACAAGGCGCCGCGGTGCACATACCAGGACGCCAAGCAAGCTGAAGGTACATAACAACTTGACCCTCACAACGGTCGCCGAGTGCACACTCGTAGTGTAGCTGCCATAGTGGCCATGCCGTACGAAACCTATATCGCCTCAAGCCCTACGGCACGTAGGTGGAAAGCGCTACAGCGGGAAGAAGCGGCGTAATCGTTTACTCTATTCATAGGTTGTACGAAGTACAGAGAGAAGTATACCTACACCAAGTATAATATCATAACGGACGGCCTACCGCACAAGAAATCGTGCAAGTATATACCCACCAGGTATACGGTAATAAGACATACATATATATACGTACTGGTGTCATATACTAAATCACCTTCCGGCAGGGGTGAAGACGTCTGTACATAATACATAGATCGACGTTTATGTACGTAAGATGCCGAGACTTATCCATGCAATGTAGTATATCACCTTCCAGCAGAGATGATAAGTCGTCTATATATAGACTACGAGTATAGACATAATCGTATGCATACGATGCAATAGATCCCCTTCCAGCGGAGGTGAGAACTCGCCAATGTATAGCCTAAATAGGCAGAGCATGAGTACACGTAGTGCAATAGATGCAATCATCTAATCTATACAGACCCAATTAAGCGAGAGTCATAAACTGTATGATGTGCTACGTCAGCCTCTAGCAGGGGTGAAGCATTCTACCTATACATATGAACCGTACGCTCTCTGCGCCTGGAACTTCAGGATTTCGTGAAACCAAACCAACACAGCAATACGAATATGCAGGCGTGTGCGTAAGCAAACGTCGAAGCAATGCTGTGTGTCCACGCCGTCGAAAAAACCTGACGGTTGCACAAACAACTGCAAAGCGACTCCGGGCGCATCCTACCAGTATATTACGTTCGAATAAACTAGGAAAAGGGTGCGAAGAGTCGCGCAAGTGTCTAAAATAAAGGCATGATGTGATACGTGGGAGCCCCACGGTCATTGAAGAAAGGAGGAGTGTCGCTCTTCCGAGTTCTGCATGACCCAGACGATGTTTACGACGAGCGGAGCCAGCTCTGATCGGAGCGGTATGCGACGTAAAGCAAAGGCAAACAACACAAAAATACGAGGGGACGCCCAGCGGTAAGCCCGGGCTTAGAGAAAACTGAGCGCGGCAACCAGAGCCGTACAACGGGCCGCGCGATACGGGCGTGCAGCTCACTATAACGTGCCGCCCAAGGCAGAAAGGGCAACCCAATGAGAAGACGGGAACGCCCGGGAGCTAGATGTGGCCCGCAAACCGGGGGCGCCGACGCCGGCCCAGAGCTCCAAAGGCATCGTGCGAAAGTCTATAATTCTGCAAACGTAAGCGCCGGCGAGACGCACAGTCGGGCCGAGACGGCCACGCCGTGCGCCACTAGCAGTACCATTAAATCAGACCATGAAAAAACAAACCCGGAAGGCCCCGTGCGAGAGTTTATAGTTCTGGAACCGTGGGCACCGGCGAGGCGCACCTGCGGTGCACTCGTCGAGACGGCGGCGCCGTAAGCCACTGGCAGCGCCAGAAAATAAAGGGGAATAGCCCAATTACATAAACGACTATATATATATGCCGGGTATAAAGAAACACCGGAGCTGTCCACGAGACACGAGCATTGTGCGACACATGACACAATCCAGCGACATACTACAGTTAGGCGAACGTAGGCACCGGCGAGGCGCACCTACGGTGCACTCACCGAGACGGCAGCGTCGTAAGTCACTGGCGGCGCCCAAAGCAATATATATATACTTTGAAGTATTTGTAGAGAGACAAATATATACAGATGAACGCCGGAGCTGTCCACGAGCCGGAGGAGTATCGTGCGACACATGGGCCAGCAGGCACCACGTGCAAGTCTAAAGATGTACGATCGTAGGCATCGGTGACACACATCATCCGTGTCCTCGCCAAACAAGCCTCTCGCCGCGCTGGGAACTCCGCATCGCCGGTAAACCGGGCAAGTCTAAAATCAGACGGGACAGAAAACGCCAGCTATCTACCAATCAAATCGCTTTATTAACGGGAGCCACGCCAGCCATCTACCAATAAAATCGCCGTATTAACGGGAGCAAAGCGAAATCACGCCGCACACCAACAAGCCCACAGCACGCAAACACCGCATCACTCACGCGACAGCCATGCGACGATTGACCTTCGATCTCGACAAATACCCATCCCACGATTAACCCACTTCGTACAGGGCAAGGCCAGTGAATATACATAACGATCTCGAAGGTATCATTGCGACCCATAGTCTAAGAGGCGAGGGGTTGCCTGCCGCGTCCTATGGTCTTCGTCTAAACCTTTGAAAAGTTGTGTTTTTGGCCATATGAGAGGAATCGAGAGTTTTTTCGTCTGTTTCCAACACATTGGCTGCCAATTTCATTTTTATCCGACACCTGGCCGGCGCCCATCACATCCCACCCACCGAGAGGGGAGCACTGTGACACTAGGGTAGGTCGGAGCCTCTGACTAGCGCAGTCGCTGGGTTTGTCGATCGATGTCAAACATGAAAAACCGTATTATTCTTGCGCATCCGCGAGTGATCAAGATTTGTTATCACATGTTTTCTTCACACCAGCGGTCGAATGTTTTTTTACCAGACGCCTGACCGGCCCACGCCACGTATCACCGACCAAGGTATGAGCACTGTGACTCTAGGGTGTGTCAGAGCCCTTAAACAGCGTGATCCGTTCAGAGTTCATGACGGGGTCGCTGGGTTTGTCGAACAATGTCTACCGAGGATTCTCATAAAAGAGCTGTCCATAACCTGCCAGAACAGGAGTTTCATGAGTATTGCGCGGGCTTCGCCCGCGTAATTAAAGTCCCCGTGAGCTGTCCCGTAGCATCTACAATTTTCCGCAAAACCGACAGCACCGCAAGTATCGGCGAAATATTGCGACACTCATCATAAGTGTACTCGCCGAAACAGCCGCCCTGTATGCAGCGGGCAGCGCCAGAATATACAGTCCCGCTGGAAAGGGAAACCGACAACGCCGGAAAAGCCCGCGATTAACAGGAATATCGTACGGCACGGGCAACGCCCGTGACACGCATCATAAGCGTACTCGACGAAACAGCGGCGCTGTATGCAGCTAGCAGCGCCAGACAATCTAGTAACGCTGAAAAGAAAACCCGGCACCGCCGGAGATACGGCAGCACCGCGATAACAGCAACGCTGTATGCAGCTGGCAGCACCAGACAAATCCAGCCACGCTGGAAGAAAATAAATAAGTAAATAAATAAGAAGAAGAAGAAGAAGAAGAAGGAGAACAAACAAGCAAACAAACTCAACCCAACAAAAAAAAAAAACCCGCAGCGCCGGTACACCGGCAGCGCCGCAAGTGTCAACGAAAGACGGCGACACCCGTCCTTAGCGGCACCGCCAAACAATTCAACTACGCTGGAAAGAGAAACCGGCAATGCCGGAAATGCCAACGAAACACGGGAATATCGTGGGGCACGGCAGCGCCCGTGTCACATATTATCAGCGTACTCGCTGAAACAACAGCGCTGTATGCAGCTGGCAGCGCCAGAAAAGCCAGCCACGCTGGAAATAAAAACTGCCGAAATAATAGCGGCGCTGTACACAGCTGGCAGCGCCAGAAAGCTCCAGCTCCGCTGGAAAGACAAACCGGCCATACCGGAGATGCGGCAGCGCCGCAAATGTCGACGAAAGACAGCGGCACCCATCATGAATCTACTCGACGAACCGACAGTGCTATATGCAGCTGGCTGCGGCAGAAAATTCAGCCACGCTGGAAAGAAAAACCGGCAACGCCGGAAATGCGGCCGCGCCGCAAGAAAAGCAGCGCTGTAAAATAGGTGCGCTGCATACAGCTGACAGCGCCAGAAAGCTCCAGCCACGCTGAAAAGACGAACCGGCCATGCCGGAGATGCGGCAGCGCGGTAAATACCGACGAAATACTGCGGCACCCATCATCAGCGTACTCGCCGAAACAGCCGCGCTGTATGTAGCTGGCAACGCTAGAAAATACAGCGACGCTGGAAAGAAAAACCGGCAACGCCGGAAAGGCCAACGAAACACGGGACCATCGTTGGGCACGGGCAACGCCCGTGACCCCCATCATTAGTGTACTCGCCGAACCAACAGCGCTGTATGCAGCTGGCTGCGCCAGAAAATCCAGCCACGCTGGAAAGAACCGCCGGCATCGCCGGTAATGCAGCAGCGCCGCAAGTGGCGATGAAAGATAGCGACACTCATCATCAGCGTAGGCACAAAGGTAGCAGCGCTGTATGTATTCCGGCAACGCCGGACACGAGGTAGCGCCATCAAAACAGCAGCGCTGTATGTTCGCCGACACAGCAGCGCTGTATACCGCTGGCAGCGCCAGATATTCAGCCACACTGGGGTGAAAAACCAGGCAACGCCGGACATGCGGCAGCGCCGTCAGAACAGCAACGCCGTATGCAGCTGGCAGTGCCAGAAAATCCAGCCACGCTGGAAAAAACCGCCAGTAACGAGGTAATGCAGCAGCGCCGCAAGTGTCGATGAGAGACAGTGATACCGACCATCCACGCAGTCACAAAGGCAGAAGCGATGTATGTAGCTGGCCACGTCCGACACTCCAGCTACGTTGGACAGAATAAACGGTCACGCCGGAAGTGCACGCGAAACACGGGAAAGTTGTGCGACACCCATCGTCAGCGTGATCGCCGAAACAGGCGCGTTGCGTGCAACTGGCAGCGCCAGAAAAACCTAGCCATGCTGGAAAGCAAAACCGGGAACGCCGGGAATGCGGCAGCGCCGTAAGTGTCGATGAAAGCAGCAACACCCATCATCAGCGTACTCGTCGAAACACCAGCGCTGTATGTAGCTCGCAACGCCAGAACAACCAGCCGCGCTGGATGGCATCACCGGCCACGTCGGGTACGGCCGAGAAACCCGAAAATACCGTGCGGCGCGGGAAACGACTGTGGCCTTAATCCTCCGCGTGCTCGTCAAAAGGCGGCGCTGTATGCCGTTGGCAGCGCCAGAATACGTAAAGTACAATAAACAAATTAAAGTTAAAAACATTACATTTAAAACAAAATCAAATTAAAGACAACTTGTCGGCCACGCTGGCCTGACAACCCAGCAGCGCCGAAAATACCTGCGGAACACGGGAATATCGTGGGACACGGGCCACGCCCGCGAACCGCAGGCCTTGTTACGGTTTACACCAGCGGTGTACTCGCCGAAGAAGTTGGCAGCACTAGAACCACCAGCCGTGAACTCAGCAGAGTAGGACTGCCTCCGAGACACTGTATATCGTGGGATGAGCCAACGCAGCCGGGGCTACCACGGTAACTCCCCAACTGCATCGATATACACGGAAGTGTACGGACGCTTGTACATAGGTACCAAAAATACGATATAATCAATTGCCGTGCGGCAAACACATGGACCAAACTGCAGCGGCAAGGGGTAGTGTAATCCCCGACATGCACGTCGTAGGAACCTAGAGATGGGGCCGTAAGCGGGGCGGTGTATAAAGAGGCAAAGTAATTATGGTTCGCCCACCCTACCCCCTCATCAAGCATCGTGTATATGTCACATCGTACATACTGCTGTTCTTGCTCGTGTAAGAATGCAGTCTATGATGAGTGTTTCATCATTACTATTTACTTGAGCTATTTAAAGTATGTATTCATGAATTGCAGTCGGTCGGCCTGTGGCCGGGGAGGGAGCCCTGCATACCTGGTATATATATATCAAAAGGTTGAACGCCGTATACACGGGCGAGAAACGCGGCTGCGCCGCTTTTGCAACTAGCGAGAAATTGCCAGAACTTTCCGATCGCGGACCACATTTCCGAACTTCAGACCACACGTACCCAATTTTCAAGACAAAAGCATTCCTTACAGACCCTTGCTAACGGATCGCTACTACCACGATGCCTGTGCGTAACAAGGACCGCCCGAAGTATCGGTGTAGATTCTTGAAAATTCGGTATGTATCTCCCACCATATATACTGAACGTTATACTAGGTGAAGATTCGAAGCCTGGTATGTATATAACATACCTGTGACCATACTGCGAAGTGACCATGGAACTGTTGACCGGTCTACACCAGCCCAACTGTTCGGCGCGTGCCCGGTATCTTTCATACAAGGGGAATAACGCACCAAGGTTGACACCAGTCAGCATGTGCTCGTTGAAGACGTGCGAGGGATTGAGGACACCATGCTGACTGGGAATATAATCCCCATTCCATATCTAAATCAGACTCTAACCGATGGGTTTACCCTGGCCAGTAGACTTCAGCGAATAGCGAGAGAAAGAGGACACTGGGCTGCCGGGAATATTAGCCCAGTTCTACAAACCAATTAGACTCCCTGGAGGAGGGTATCTCGGACCAGAACGACTGTGTATGTCTCAAGTGTAGACCAGGAATTCAGTTCCAGCCCCACCCTTGCCAACCTGGGGCGGCGGCGCGCGAAAGGCCACTAGACGTGGCAGCTATGGTCGACCGAAGGGTGACCACAGGATGGTAAACCCCCGAGTCTGAGGCCAAGGGAACATAACAGGGTCCCTGGCTTAGAGTGGAAAACACATGGCGTACAGTAGTATTATCATAATATCGTTATTATATTGTCGATTGACACATCCAGCCCAGACTGCCCGAGCAATGCCGATTCGAACACTTCATCTCACACTGACCTCCAGTGAACCGACTAAGGTATAGTGTCAGGCCTATAAAATAGTACCTACTGCAGACTTCTGTACCACTTGTAAATTGAGTGCCAAGGTGTCCACTAATATATGGCACTGCAAGACCCACGATACGCGTAATCCGCCTGTACATACCAATAAGACACCCCCGACGTACGAATTCGGGGACCGTGAGCACCTTAAGCCTGACCGCACCGGAAGGCTTTGACACCATGTAGGGCCACTGGCCTAAGATAGGCACCGCAGCTAGCCGACTTAAATGGGTATACATATACCGACACATGCACATAATCATCTACGATGGAATTTGTCTACGTAACAACGGGCGTAACCATGCCGCCCGCACGGTAAACGCACGCCAGATAAAATAAATAACTAATAATAATAATACATGCAAGGCTCCCCTTCGGGGAGTGGGTTGTTCTCCGCAGGGTGACGCAAGCTGGCATGCCACAGCGGAAAACCGACCAACCGTCATCCAGCGGTAACCGTCAAAAACGGTTGTTGCTAACGTACGCATTCAAGTCTAGAAGCAAATTGGCGTTTTGCCACATGAAAAAGAAACACGTATTTTTCTCACAAATCGCGACGTCACCTATTTTTCTTGAGTTTGTCAAAAGTTGTCATTTTCACGGTTTGTGGTAAATATTAGGATTGGCAAAATTGTCATGGTTTGTCACGTTTCGTGGCATTTTTCGTTCGTTAGGTATGGCCACCCTTCTCGTGTACGTATAGCAAATTGCAACAAGAAGACGTATTCGCATCATGTACATCATGCAGTAAACAGTAGTAAGTAGTAGTACCAGCGAGCAGTGTAGCAAGCAGCAGGAGCAGCACAAGCAGCATTATAATAAATATGAACAGTACCTACAGCGAGCACCAGCAAAACTACGGCATAGATGTTTACGTTCAGCAGTAACCGCAGCAAAATATTGTTGCTGAATGTAGCGCACAGCAAAGCAGTACAGCTAGCAGGTGAAGTATTACAACTTTACACTTTACTACTCGTACGGCTGAGGTTTGATATTGTAAGCATGTACGTCATATAGCGTGTATGTATGTATACTTGGCACGTGCAAACGCGTACGTACACGTGCTTACGTACAGCAATATATGTACGTTCCTCACCGCCCGAGGGAAAAAAAAACGGCGTACTTCTTCTGGTATGTTCGTACAGTGCTTCATATAAAAATGCATACCTGTTATATGATGTGTGCACGTGCAGTCGATCGATCTTACAGCAGTAGTAACAACAGCACAGTATACAGCAGGACTCACTAAATGTCTTCCCACTACTTGCAGCAGGAAGCAGCAGCAACTCTGCTGTAATAAATGTTGTAGAGTACATAAAAACGAAAATTTTCTTAAATTTCCGGACAAATTGGTACACATTGATAGCTCGTTTCGTTGCAGGCGCCTGGTGGTGCAGCAGCATCCTCATGCCCGCCCGTCACCACCGTATGGCTGCACACGCCGTTGATCCAAGGTGACCCCAAAAATAACAGAAACCAGATACTATGGAAACCCGATATCATGTCAAAAGAGAGACTCGAATTTCGCAAAAAAAACGACGAATCGAAGCAGAGGGGACGCAAGCAGCGCCTGGCTTGCGAGCACACGTGAGTCGTTGTCCGGTGCAATTTTTTAAAAAAGCAACAAGCAGCAACACACTACCATATTGATTGGTAGTTTATACTGTCGCTGCCGTCGTTGCTGTATCTATCATAGTCTGGCTCGTACATACAGTAGATATGTACCAGGTACGTAACAGAGTAGTATATTTCTGGCCGGAAATGTAGAGAACGTTTGTATATTAATATTAATTTAAAACCGATTCTTATATTTCCGAACATGTACTTGGAAAATCCGAGCATCGTACGGGGGCGTGCGGAGAGGTCGTACCCCGTACGAGTACATATCAATAGTACGTCGATCGTTTCGTGCACCCAGACCTGTGGTGCGCCAACACGCGAACCCCATATCCCGTGTAAACCTGTGATACCACACAGCAGCAAGCAACAGCATAGGACTACGAGTACTGCTGCTGTTGTTTGTGGCTGCTGTACCACGACGTGGAACGTACCAAGAGTATGCATTGATACTCGAACACGTGCTTGCATTTAGAAAACTCAAAGGAACGAACGAGTAAAGCAGTACGTACGCACGGAAAAGAGTGGTATACGGGGGGATACGCGTACACATCCATGCAGACTTGGCGGCGCAGCAGTCATGATACACCCATCAGACCACCCTGCTCCACAAGGCAAGGGCAGATATCCCCCGACGCTGTCACGCTGCTGCTGTTGCATGCGCGCACGTTCGAAGTTTGCTCGATGTGTCGTCCGATCGATTCTGCCTTCTTTGTGGCGTGAGTGTGTGCTTTTGCTGCATGCTCTCTTCGAAATTCGGCATGAACAACAGTCGCAAACGCAGGCTGAAATAATCATGATTGCTCGTTATTCATAGGGCTACAGACTGTGGCGAAGGCGGGGCGTTTTCCACGAGTACGCACGATTTTTTGTCGAAGCGACTTTTGCCGGACCGAATTCGCAAAGCAGGTTTCACGTTGGCCTGGTAAGCCCAGCCGAGTGGGACGGGGTACCCCGAGAAATCGACTGTATTTTCCGGCTTCGCGAGCGCGCCGCGCGGGCCACGGGCCTCGGGCGAGGGCGAGGCCCGGAGGGCGCGCTCCCCGGTCGATCCCCCGCGGGTCGAGCCCGGCGCCGGCGAGACCGGCTGGGAGGGTGAGGCGCGAAAACGCGCCGCCTGGCGAAAAAGTCACAATTTTACTTCGTTACAAGGGGGCTTCGCCAGCGGCGTAATGGCCGCCATCAAAGCTTAAGGCCCCATAGCTTTCAGGCTCAATACTGCAAATGACAGTTTTCGGCGCCAAGGGCCCGGGAGAAAACAAATATATCCAGTGATGATCCCGGACGCAATGAACAATGATCGTGTGACAAATATTGACGTAGAAGGGTTTTGCACGACCCGTTCAATGCCTGCTGACGGGCCTTAGTCGATATCTACTCGTAGGCAATTATTTACGCAATTCAATAGCACCACAACTGAATGAAAAACGGTTCGTTATTCAGCTCGATACGCTCTGAGACAACCACCTCCCGATCAGACCGAGACAGTATTCTCCGTCACCAAATATCACACCAATAGTGTTGGGGATCACATACCGATCTGGCTAAACGTATGATATACCTGGGCACCAACTATTAATAACTGTTTTTCGCGACAACGGTGGGGATGTATCTGAGAAACTGTCCCAACCGCCCCCCAGCTATGACCGAAAAAAGCGAAAGACATGAACAAAATCAACAACATGATGAGTACCCCGTCAACTCCACGCAAAAATCACTCCTCCTCGTAGTGTCGTCCAAACCGCAAACACGCCAAGATTATTACGCGACGAAACCTGATTAATATGTGGAAAGCGACTTACCCCGTTATTGCCTATAGTCGGAGAATAATAATCACGACTACTCGTACAGATTTTAGAGGCGAGCTTTAAACATTTTGTACTCCGAGAAGAAAGAAAATCACGACTACTCGTACATATTTCAGAGGCGAGATTCAAACATTTTGTACTCCGAGTACTGAGAGTACTAACACATTACGTGTTAATAGCTAAATACTGCGGTGAATGCGAGCACGTGAGTCGTACCGGAAGCCCGAAATAATGCGAGTACTGACTGACTGGGAGCATGATCAGTGCGGTACCCCGAGTATGGGCA
Organism: Saccharina japonica; assembly: GCA_008828725.1. Lineage (NCBI taxonomy): Eukaryota > Phaeophyceae > Laminariales > Laminariaceae > Saccharina > Saccharina japonica. The sequence goes on from MEHQ01001163.1 coordinate 1,443,852, forward strand.
GTACCCACATTATCGAACCCCGAATCACTTGAAGTACAGGCACAGTATCCACAGCAGTAGTACATGAACTACTGCGAGTAGTCACAGTTGTTGTGTTGTTTTCGCCTTAACTCGTAGAAACAATGCAAGCCTGTGGTCACAGGATAGGTTTTAACAACTCTGGAGCTTCAGGAGAAAAACAAAAAGAAAAACGGAAAAACAGTATGCGTACTGAATTAACTGCAACAAACCGTGGTGTATAATCCCGAGAAACTGAAAGTAACATACTCTGAGGGCCGTTATTTACGGGTTGTACTTTTGCAGATTCTCCAGATTAGGGTGCGAACTAACGAAGGCAAGTTTCAAATCGAATCGATTTCAAATCGTTTTTTTATGAATCGAATCGATTTTTTTTCTGATTTGAAGTGAAAACACGGCTTTGTGTCCTATCGGGGTGAAACCACATATGTTACGTATGTTCTCAAAATGTGAATGAGATCGGAATAACGCGACATTCCACAGAACACCCGGCTGACAAGTACCGAGGAGAGAGCGACGGCGTGCATCGTCACGTGCACGCCGCCTACAGCCTCTGTTTACGTTTTAAAGGCCCACGCGAGGAAGCTGTTACTCTCAGCTTCGCTTGGGTGGACGGAGGAAGCTCTTAAACGCCACACACCGGAGAGCGACAGCGATTTAGCTATCGAAGTCTTGAGTTTTTCCTCCCTGTTTTGGGTCGATCGCTTGGTTCTCGTCGGGCTTGGCCGATCGAGCTGGTGGAAAAAATGGGCTTGCGACCGCCATGAAATTGTTTGAGGAACCACCGCCGGGCCACGTTGTGCTATGGTCTGTAGCCGTGGGCGCGGCTATTGCTCCGGTCGCCACTCCTTGAGGTTAACGATTTATCGCCTCGTTGGTGGTTGTCGAGAACAGCCCAAACAGCGACGGATCGCCTCGGGGACGTTCACCCAATGGTAGCATGCCATGCATGTTGGATAAACTCCAATTTCGATTCGATTTGCAAAAAATAAAATATTTTGGGACTTCTTTTATATCCGATCGAATCGACTTTTTCATGCCCCAAAGTACAAATATCTTCCCGGTGATTCATGTTTTGACCAATCAGATGAAAGTTCGAGTCGATTCATAAAAATACAAGGTTCCCCTCCGGGACATGCCTAGGGGAGTGGCGCAAGAACGAATTGAAAACCAAACTCGTATATACATAATTCGATATTGTATCCTACGCAAGCATATTACATCATAGTACGACGTTATGAATTATCTGCATATTACCGTACATGCAGGGTACATTCATACTATTTTTTAGAACTGTATCAGATGACCTGCGCACTTTTGGGGATACAAAGACTTGGAAATAGTGTGTAACCCTTACTATTGACTGCGTATTTTTAATAGATTTTCCTCACGATTCCGCCAAACATTATATTATGTTCGCCAGTGTGTTTATGTATGTCTTTGTTGTGTGGAGAGGCATCACAGTTGACTTGGTTCTAGAAGGATCGAAATAGACTCGATTATAGTGTTAGGGTCGGAATCATCATGGTTTTTTGTGGAGGATCACACATGACTTGGTTTTTGTGTTGGGTTCGAAATTGGCCTGGTTTTGGTGTCAGGGCCGAAAATGACGGGCTTTTTTTCACTTTGGTTTGTTTTAGCATTATGTACGTGCGCAACCCAGACACCACATACAGCACACGAGCAGTGCAGAGCAATAAAACAGCATGAAGCGCGTGCGGTAGTTCTGTCCGCCCTGTATTGCTGTGGCGTCCTACTATACTGTACTATGTGTGTGTTTTTTTATCGGACCCTGCAATCTGTTGTTATAAGGGTTAGTCCGTGGTCACAGGACAGGCTCCAAAAAGCTCTGGAGTGGAAGAATACCCCCAGGGAAAAATGATACACCAAATACAAAGTACAACGCAGTACGTAGTGCTGGGGGTCTCTGCTGTTGCGTGGTACATGCATGCTGCCACAGGTCCAACAACACACTGCTTGCTGGTGCCAGGCTAGGAAGCTGTTACTCTCAGCTTCGCTTGGGTGGACGGAGGAAGCTCTTAAACGTCACACACCTGACAGCGACAGCGATGTAGCTATCGAAGTCTTGTGTTTTTCCTACGTGTTTTGGGTCGATCGCTTGATTCTCGTCGGGCTTGGCCGATCGAGCTGGTGGAAAAAATGGGCTTGCGACCGCCATGATTTGTTTTGAGGAGCCACCGCCGGGCCACGTTGTGCTATGGTTTGTAGCCGTGGGCGCGGCTATTGCTAGGGTCGCCACTCCTTGAGGTTAACGATTTATCGCCTCGTTGGTGGTTATCGAGAACATCCCAAACAGCGACGGATCGCCTCGGGGACGTTCACCCAGTGGGAACATGCCATGCATGTTGGACGCACTCCAATCAATTCGAATCGATTCGAATCGATTCGATTCGATTTGCGACGTAGTGCTGGGGGTCTCTGCTGTTGCGTGGTACATGCATGCTGCCACAGGTCCAACAACACACTGCTTGCTGGTGGTGCTGCTAACTGTGCAGCAGATCCACAGTCGATATAGGCGCTGGATACACTTACACACTAAATACTGGATATATTTCGTGTCTCGTCACCTCGGGCGTCTTTCCAACAGAGGGTTAGGGGATAACAATGCACGGTGCGCCTTTTCATGCCGTATACCAAGGCCAAGTCATTTTCGGCCCGCAGACAAAGAGCAAGTAAATTTCTATCCCCCACCTGCCCCCACTAAAAAGGAAAAACAAATGAACGAGAGTCTCGAACTGACGACTTCAAACAAATAACCGGGCATCGCACTCATTTGACCATATTACGAAAGAGTCAACATATTTTTTATACTGGCGTGCGTGTCCACAGCGGTGAGTGCGTGACACACCGCACATACACATGCACAGCAGCAGCGCAGCAGAAGCAGAGAGGTAGAGATGACCGATGACGGATAATAGCCTCCGATAAAGCAACTACTGCTGCTGGAGCCACAGCAGTACAGCGCGGACCTGCCACATGCGCGTGATGTTGCCTGCTGCTGCTTGTGTTGCTGGGCGGGGTTGCAACGTGTTGTTTGTGTTCTCTTTGCATGTTATCTGATGTCTAAACGTTTGGTGGTGTGCTTGGGGCAAAAACCCGCAACACCAGAAATATAACAACAGTTGCCGTACTCACACGTAATTAAAATGGCCCTTACATTTCGGTCCAAAGTGACGCTGGATATGTCATAAACACACAGCACAACAGCAAAGAATGCAAGATAGGTGGCGGACTACGGACAGCAGCCTTCGATAAAACAACTACCTACAGCAGCAGTACAGCCCAGATGGATGCGCCACTCACGCACGATGTTCCCTACTCGTGTTGGCGGCAACGCTGTAACGCTGTGCTCTGTGCATGTTGTCTGTTGTCTACTGGTATCTGATACTCGTACATGTGTCTGGCCTGTGTGCATGTGAGAGAGCAAAAAACAGACAGCATCTAAAAACAGAACATCATTATTTACTGGCACGTACGTACGAAACACGGCCTCATGCTGAGAACCCGGGAAATCGGCTTATCCACTCCCGCGGGAAAAAAAAACTTCGAGCGCCCGCCACGCGAGCCACAGAGCTCGAATCGAGCGCAAACCTCGACCAATGTGTCCGGCCGGGCCTCCCGTGTCGGGGTACTTAGCGTTTTGCCGAAAAGCGCTCGCGCGGAGAGAAAAGTTGCGAAAAGTGCGAAAACTTCACAAACATAACTATACATACAAGGCTCCCCTTCGGGGAGTGGGGTATTCCCCGCGGGGTGACGCAAGCTCGCATGCCCCACGGAAACACCGAGCTATCGCCTTCCAGCTGTAATTGTTGAAAGGGGGGTAAACGAATAATCACCATTCAGCGATTTTCGTAGTAAAACGGTTTTTGCTAGCGTACGCATATTTAAATTTATAATCAAATTGGCGTTATACCAAATTAAAAAAGATATTATTTTTATCACGAACCGCGATGTCAATTTTTCTTGAGTTTGCCGAAACTTGTTATCCTCATAGTCTGTGAAACAATGTCACGATCGGCGAAAATGTTAAGTTGTTTCTCGTGACAAGTTTTGTTCGGTAGATTTGGCAGTGTGTACCAAAGCGAGCAGTATGTCGTTCTCGTATACGAACAGCAAACGGCAGAAAGAATACAATCGCACATCGTCCAGCAAATACAGTACCTTCGCAGTATACAGTAACAGCACGGAGTACAGCACGCAGTACAACGCAGTAGCAGCGGGCAGTGTAGCAAGTAGCAGCAGCACAAGCGGAGCTACTACTTGTAGTATCTACGTACCTACAGCAAGCAGAAGCACCACCAACTACTTCTGCGACATGGCAGTTAACGTTCAGCAGTAGTAGCAGCACACTTCTGAGTCATTCAGCCCACAGCAAAGCGGTACAGCTACGAGTAGCAGCTGAGGCTACTTAAATACTACTACTCGTAGTAAAGCGTACAGTTCCCGCCGTCCGAGCGAAAAAAACACAAGGTTCTTCTGGTATATTCGTACATCGTATAAAAATGCATCATTGTGGTATGCCAGAGCGGGGCCGGTATATAGCGGACGAAAACAAATAGCAGTACGTATCTTGGGGCAGATGGGTACGTACTGTACGTGCAAGAGGTTGTTCCACCATGAAAAAAATCCTATCCGGTCGCCGGCATCTATGCGTAGCCTTTGTATCATAGCGGCTCAACAAAAGTAGAAAAAAGCGGGGGCAGCACAGCAGTAGTCCCCATCCACAGACATGACAGGGCTCAGCCACGTGCCAACCCACCCACCAGAGTATCTACCCACCCACGTAGCCAACAACCCACCCACGCATCACGTGCTGTAACAGTACAGCAGTACAGTAGTACGTAGGTGAGAAGCATAGTGCTGCTGTCTTGTACTTGCGGACAAAGTTAATACAAAACAAACCAGGGACAGCGCAAACAGGACAGCACTCAACCACGTACGAACTCACCCACCCAAACACACACCCACCCACCATGTGCTGCAGCAGTACAACAGTACGTAAGTGAGGATCAAACTCTCGATCGATCCCACAACAGGAGAAGAGTACTACGGCAGCAAGCAGCGGAAAGAAGCAGCAGCACTCTGCAGTAGTAGCACCCACTTTGAGAATCATATTGCGGCTGCTAGCTGCTGTTTCATGCCAGGTACGTATTATATATCAAACTTAACGAGGACGTATTGCAGTACATAACTTCTACGTGGTATATACGTTGATACGTCTCACGTGTACATACCAACCTGTCTGGCAATGCTTTATATGACCGTCTGGATATTGACATATACACCAAACGATTCTTACATTTGCGGGAAAAGTATAACAAATTCCATGCGCTGAGCTCGTTGTTTTTGTTTAGGCACGTTCTTTCATGCTCAGCAGCACCACGATGCCCCACCTATCAGACCATACCGCCGCAATACAGCAGGGCGAGAGCAAGAAGCAGCACCACTCGGTAGCATAACACCACTATGAGCATAACACTGCTGCTGCTGTGGTTGTATCTGTTGCAGAGGACGCATGATACGGACCAGGTATATCTAGTATCTACGACGTACTACTGCTGTACACTTGCCGATATGTTCGAAAATATTACGAACGTTTGGATCTGAAAATGAATACGAAACGTTTATTATATTTCGGACAAATTGGTACGGTAACAAACTCGATGCGGTGAGACCGCTTGTTTCGTAGTAGGCACATCTGATGCAGCAGCAGCATGCTCATGGCCCCCTGTAATAATAATACGACTGCACAACGTCAGAGATGCTGTCGCGTCGCTGCTGTTGTTGCATGCGTGCAGTTGTCCGATGCCGCTCGATGTGCACGTCGGTGTGCCCTCCTTTGTTCGTCTTGTTGATGCCGACGAGGCGAAATCACCTTTCAAATCTGCCGCCGAGACTGGGTTTCACGTTGCCCTGGTAGGCTCGGCCGAGTGGGACGGGGTACCCCGTAAAACCGACACTATTTTTTCGGCTTCGCGAGCGCCCCGCGCGGGCCACGCGCCCGGGCGAGGGAGAAGCCCGGGGGGCGCACTTCCCGGTCGATCCCCTGGCCGCCGACCCGAGCGGCGGCGAGACCAAGGCTCCCCGTCGGGCAGTGGGGTGTTTTCCCCGCGGGGTGACGCAAGCTCGCACGTCCCGCGGAAATACCGCCCTATCGCCATCCAGCTGTAATTGTAGAAAGGGGGGTAAACGAATAATCACCATGCAGCGGTTATCGTAGTAAAACGGTTTTTGCTAACGTACGCATATTTAAATATGTAATTCAATTGGCGTTATACCACATAAAAAACATGTTATTTTTATCGCGAACCGAGAGGTCAATTTTTCTTGAGTTCGCCAAAACCTGTTATTCTCATAGTTTGAGAAACAATATCACGATCGGCGAAAATGTCTAGTTGTTTTCGCGACATGTTTTGTTCGGTAGATATGGCGGTGTGTACCAAAGCGAGCAGTATGTCGTTCTGGTATACGAACAGCAAACGGCAGAAAAAATACAATCGCACATCGTCCAGCTAATACAGTACCTAGTATACAGTAGCAGCAAGGAGTACAGCAAGTACGAAGCAGTAGCAGCGGGCAGTGTAGCAAGTAGCAGCAGCACAAGCGGAGCTACTAATTGAAGTATCTACGTACCTACAGCAAGCAGCAGCACCACCAACTACTACTGCTGTGACACGGCAGTTAACGTTCAGCAGTAGTAGCAGCACACTTGTGTTTCATTCAGCGCACAGCAAAGCGGTACAGCTACGAGTAGCAGCTGAGGCTACTTAAATACTTCTACTCGTAGTAAAGCGTACGTTTCCCACCGTCCAAGTGAAAAACACACAAGGTTCATGTGGTGTATTCGTACATCATATAAAAATGCATAATTGTGGTATGCCAGAGCGGGGCCGGTATATAGCGGACGAAAACAAATAGCAGTACGTATCTTGGGGCAGATGGGTACGTACTGTAGGTGCAAGAGGTTTTCCCACTATGGAAAAAATCCTACCAGGTCGTCGGCATCTATGCGTAGCCCTTGTATCGTAGCGGCTCAACAAAAGTAGGAAAAAAACGGGGGCAGCACAGCAGTAATCCCCATCCACAGACATGACAGGACTCAAACCGCGTATCAACCCACCCACCAGAGCATCCACTCACCCACCCACGCAGCCAACAACCCACCCACACATCATGTGCTCTAACATTACAGCAGTACAGTACCAGGTATTACGTACTGTAGGTGAGGAGCATAGTGCTGCTGTATTGTATTGGCGGGCAAAGGTAATACCTGGTAGAAAACAAACCAGGGACAGAGCAGACACGACAGCACTCAACCACGTACGAGCCCACCCACCCAAACACCCATCCACCCACCAACTCACCCACACACCATGTGCTGCAGCAGTACAGCAGTACGTAAGTGAGGATCAAACTTTCAATCGATCGCACAACACCAGGAGTACGAGTACTACGGCAGCAAGCAGCGGAAAAAAGCAGCAGCACTCTGCAGTAGAGTAGTAGTAGTACCCACTTTGAAGATTGGTATGATACGAAGACAAACGCCCAAAAGGGGATGTGCATGAGGGAGTTGTACAACTTCAAGATTGGGAAGGAGGACAACCCTGTTGAGAAGCTGTATGCCATTGAGGACCTGCGCGAAAAGTTGGTGAACGCGGGAATGAGAGTAGATGACAACACTTTGTACTCATGCTTCGTCAATGCTCTCCCCTCTGTCGAGTACGCACTCGAGATACGAGACCTCAACTTGAAACAGGTGTTCGACAGAAAGGAGATTCTGAATCTTGTCCGTAGCCAGTACGAGGCGCTTCTCCCTTCTTTTGGCAAACCGAAGGCCTCGTCAACCTCTCAGGCGCTCTTCGGAAATGGGGGACGAGGCCATGGTGGTGGAGGCGGTCGTGGACGAGGAGGAGGCAGGTCTGGAAAGGGCAAGGAGGGTGGCAACAGCAACAAAAACACCGGAGCCGGAAATGCGAAAGTGACGTGTTTCCGGTGCCGAGCTACTGGCCATTTCAGCAACAAATGCACCACAAAGATCTGCGAAAGGTGCGGCGGAAGAGGACACGAGAGCAGCAAGTGTGCTACGCCGGCGGACACGGAAGAAGAGCCGACGGCGGATGCTGTGCTTGCTATGGTGGGAAATCCCGACAACGATGCCGAAGAGAAGACGGCGTTTTGAAGGGTACAGCAGCACCTAAAGTCCCACGGCGGGAGTATAGCCGTGGGCACCCTCGCCGTACGTAGCGGAGAGGGTAAGTCGCACGACATTTATTTTCATTTTTATTTGCCGTGCGCACTCCACGTCAAGAAGGTTGGTTGTGGGGGAAGCAGATATGGGGTTGTTGTCGCGCAGCGAGGGGAAACGTATCTGCGAAGGAGTTCCGCGAGAAGACGCATGGTCGCCAAGCTGTGCGCAACCAGCCGTGAGCAACTGGTTGGGTCAGTCGCGCGATGTATCATACTCGCGTGTCCTCTGCTGCGAGGAGTACAGTGGCAGAGGAGCGGGCGCGTGGATATCGGGTGCTGACTGCAGCAGTACTACAAACGAAGGGAAAAGCGTCCGCATGGCAGCAAGCCGAGCGGCATCACAACCGCACGCACTCCATGACAGCAGCAGCAGCAACAGCAGCAGCAGAAGCAGCGGGAAGGTCGTGGAGGGGACAGGCATGGGTATATCGCCAGCTGATTTTTTTGTTTTTCGGCAACATCGCGGGGCGAGGGTTGACGTCTGGTCTTTCTGGTGGGTATTCGCATGGATAGTAATTTTGTTTTTGCGTTTTTGCGATTTCACCTGTAGTTCGAAATGAATGGATTGTTTGTTTTGATCGTACAAATTTGGAGGTATATTGTTTCCGACTGGGTTTAGGATTTCAGAATTATTGGAGAATTATCATTCGTTCCGGAAAAACTTGAGGATGATAGAAGATGGAAAACGTAGCCCTATCCCCCTGATAGTTTTAAGATATGTATTTTCATGTTCAAAACAAACTGTCCTTGTAAATCCAACGGTCCGTTTCCTTGGTATAGGCATAAACCAGATGTGACTGGTCGAACTGAATTTTTTATTTTTTGAATGGTTTGGTGGGATTTGGGGGTACTGCGTAGATACGCCCTGAAGGGTGTATTTTTCGTTGAATGGTATTGTTGATGACTACTATATTTTATGCGGGTATCTTTTATTCGTGACTGTATACTGGTTGCAGAATAAGGGAGGGTAAGCACATTCGAGATTAGTTATTCTAACACCAGTATTGTTTTGCAAAATATAGTAAGTGGATGCTTGCGTATTCACGAGGGAAAATAAATATTATATGCGGTACGGATGATCGAATGTCTTTTTAGTTGGGAGAGCTTTTGTAGACTATTCATGTTGACCAGTTGCAGGCAATTACTATTTCTTTTTTTGGGTATTTTAGCGCCAGGTAAATTCTTTGTTCACATCATGCGAAACAGGACTATGCTATCTCGCTTTACCGTCGCGATCTGTGTATCTATGGCGGGAGTAGGGGGCAAAAGGAGGCTTTTGTCCGGGGGAATGGGGTTCCTCGCGATCTCTGGCATTGTACTTTTCGCCTTAGTTTTTACTGTTGAGGCGCGGCTGTTGTAATTTCCTCTGTGATTGCAATAGTTGGTATGGGAGTTTGTGAGAGGGTTTTGCTCGTAGGGACGGGTTTCCTCTTACCATCGTCGTTGATTCAAGTCATGGGTTTATATATTTATCTTGGTTCGTCACTGTCATGTGAAGAGCCGGGAGGGTGTTCGTATGTGGCTATTCTACAATGACGGTTACATGTAGTTTCGGGTACTTGGCATATTCTTGGTTATTTGACTCTTGACTTCTGTGCTCGTACGTGTTGAATATGCTGCACACGGGGGCAGTCCGTTCTGTTTCTCGTCTGTGGAAGACAAATAATAAAATCTGATTCGAACTATATCCTTTTCATCTTGCCTCATCGTCCTTGAGTACGAACAAAGAGGCCCCCATGATGTAGTGCACGCACCGCGACTTGAAAATGCCAAGAGGTTCATGGTGCAGCAAAGAAACGGCGGACTTGACATGCATGCAAAACATGCTCGGGGTGCACAATAACTCCATGCTCCATGACGACAAAGCTGTAAGTTCGAAAGAGAAAGCACAGCAACACGGCTCACGGCACGGCGCTGCGCTGTCTGCTGTGGGTGTGTGAGTTGTGCATTTTTCGTAAGTATGTGTGGTAGTACAACACTACTAATATTACGAGTACGAAGTACTTCGTACTTTGTACGAGTATACCTGGTATACTTTATTGTATGAAAGAGAAAACGCACATCAGCACGGTCGCCAAGTTGTGAAGAATGCAAAACAAAAAATCCACAAAACTGAGAAAGACGTATGATACATACGTACTCGTACTCGTACTCGACTCGTACTCGTACTCGTATGGTCCAGGCAGAACAATTTTTCCTAAGGGGGTACAGGGTTTTTCTCCTTCATTTTTGAGAATTGACACATGAAACAAAGTGCTCCCGAATCGCGCGGCCGAGAGGAACCCAAAACCGGTCTTAAAAATAAAATCCATGAACAATGGCCATTTTTCGAAAAAAATGAGTTTTTTTTTTTTTTTTTCCCTCAAAAACGGCAAAGATATGACCCAAAACGACGCCCAATGAATGCTGGAGTTGTCGAGAAGACACTCTTTATAACCAGGTATACATACAAAGCAGTAGTGCATATATTACGTGCGAACACACTGCAGAAACTGAATCACTGCTACATCGCAACAAGACTAAACCTTCGCATGCTGTAGCTTCAAAAGACAGCGGGTGTGTGTACTCCAGTACACCAGCTCTGTGTGTGCCACCTGGTATATACTGCTGGGTGTGTGTACTCCACTACACCAGCTGTGTGTGTGCCACCTTGTGTGCTGTTGTACTCGGTTCTTGTCCTGCTGTGGTAGTCTAAGTTCAAGTGTTGCTGCTGTGGTACTGTAACTTCAAGTGTTACTGCTGTGGCACTCTAACTTCAAGTGTTATAGTGTTTGAAAAAAACAAATGAGCGCGCCATTTTTTACAACCGCTTTTCTCGGCCCACAGAGTTTTCTTTGAAAAAATAAAAAACATGGTCCTGGGTCCAGGTCCAATTCATCCGAATCCGAGAAGTTTTTCTACATTCATCGTTTGAATTTCGCGCTAATATCTCCACAGCTGGAGCCGGAAAAATACGGTTTTTCACCCATATCTCGCTTCACAATAGAAAAAAAAAAGAAATGTCAACTCAGATTTTTTCCCCTTGACGAGATACGTTCAAATCCGGTGTAAAACTAAAATGACGACCACCGTGTCGACCTTCAAAATCTTAACCAGTGTTTGTCGGAAAAGCGGAATACTCCGACCCAACGACGAAAAAAACACATCTGATACGATGGTTCGATCCGCTTGAAAGAGAGCTTTCCGGCACTATATTTTTTGTCTTGTGAAAATAAGTGACCACCTCAAAACAACTCAATATCTGAATGTCGAAATTTAGGAAAAATTGTTCTGCCTGGACTATACTATACTCGAACTCGTACTCGTACTCGAACAAAAACGGCAAGCAACAACAGCAGTAACAGCAGTAGCACTTCGAATGACATACGAACTCGTACTCGTATCGTGATCGCGCCGCTCAAAAAACAAAAAAGTTAAAACGACTGCTGTCGCGTTCTGTCACCCTCGACGCTTCTAGCCACCCCGCGATCACCTCGCCATCGATTCGGCCCGGGTCGAGCTTTACTACCTCTCTGTCCCAGTGAGCCCCGTGGCCCGCATCGCGTGAAGCTCGGTGCTCACCGTGGCTCTCGTTCGCCCGCTCGAGCATGATGGTGTTCAAACCGCCTTGCTGTCACTCTCTGATTAAACAAATTGGTGTGTGTTCCGAAAAATAAGCACCGCTTGAATGTTCTTTTACAATTAAAAAATACTTTTATAATTATGCCATACTGAATTAATACAGCAAGCAGCAACGCAGACAAAGACCCTTCATGCTTCCCTCGTGTCTCGATGGACACGCCACGCCTAGCCACGAAAAAGGCGACCGCGCTCCTTCCGTCCCCCCCTCTACTGGCCAGTCCCCTCCCATACCGGTGATGGTGCCAGGCTCGCCCGCGCTGCCGGGCTCTCTGGGCACCCGCACGAACCCAAAACTGGAAGAGGAAGACCCCTCTCGCAACTAAAGTATATGGGATGACCAAGTAATGAAAGGAGGCGGTGTTCAAAGTGGGAGCTCTGAGAGGCCAGGCATGAGCAATCCCTGGGGGAGATATTAGTAAGTAAGTCTGTTATTGGAGATAAAATAATTCAGGTACTTCGTGTACTCACAAAGTCTTTCGGGGTTCAGTACTCCGGGATATACTGCTCGCACTCGGAGTATTTCGGGTATCAACACTCTCGATATACTGCTTGTACTCGGAGTATTTCGGGGTCCGATACTGCGGGTACTCCTTGTACTCCAAGTATTTGAGGCTTCAGTACTGCTCATACTCCAAGTACTCCGAGTATTCAGGCCGCCAGTACTCTCATACGACGATATACTCGGGGTACGAAATTAGAAATGGCTCCCGGATTTCAAAAATTGGAACCGGGACCAGCGCCGCCTTCGGTGGGATTTGACCAGTACCACCGTCCCGGGTACCCGCGGTACTGGGTATCCCGGGTACCCGGGGTTACGTGTACATTTTTATCCACTCTTGTGTTTGAGCGGCGTGAACTGTCCTCAGGCCGGGTGGTGAGGCGTGGTGAGGCGGAAGGTGGGAGGACAAGCCTTCATGTCGTCTCTCTCGATAAATAAAAATGCGAAAGAACCCGGGTACCCTGGTACCCGGAAACCAGGGTACCCGGGATACGCAGTACCGCGGGTAATAAAAATGAAAACGGGACTGTAACGGTACCGACGATTCCGGGTACCCGCCTCCGGGTACCCGGTTCCCACGAAACCGGGAGCCATCTGGTAGGGGTCTGGTGTGTGTATGGCGTGTTGTGTGAAGGTAGGTAGGGATTACTGTGCGTTGTGCGCTGTGCGCTGTCTATCGGTGGGCTTCGTGGAGCGTAACTAATAACGGGTACCTGGGTACCCGGGAACCCGGGTACCCGGAATACCCAGTACTGCAGGTAATAAAAATGGAACCGGGACGGTACCGGTACCGACGGTTCCGTGTACCCGCTTCCGGGTACCCGGTTCCCACGAATCCGGGAGCCATCTCTGTACGAAATGCACTCGATCCTCGGAGTATACTGCACCGTCGGACTGCATAGGACGGTGCTTTCTTTTTTTAGATCGAAAAATACAAAGTATGTTCGCAGTCGTGGGTGTTGATTGAACGCGCTGAGGTTGGTCGGTAACAAGATCCGGGAGTTGGCGAGGATCCAACTCACGAGTACCACTAGGTCCGAAAAAGGATCGCTCGCCCCGGCAATGAGGGCCTACGGAGACACGAGCCACGGCAGATGGGGGCCGCTCGCGATGGGAATTAGGCACCACTGCCTTCACGAGCTAGAGCCCGGCGTTGGGGTACACCACTTCCCTCAGGCTGCTGCTGCTGCTGCTGCTGCTGCTGCTGCTGCTGTTGTTGGTGTTAACCATGGCCGAACTATAAACGACGAGAAGTCCAAGGGACAATGGCACAAGCACTGCGAACGGCAAATGCATACCGATACAGCGTCACCGTTGATGTTGCGAGCTCGCAAGGCGTGGTGGTGGGGCGTGGCATGTACTCATACACGTCGTGGTGAGGCGTCGTGGCTTGCTTTCATGACATGATAATCCGTAAAATCTCAACCCATCAGGATCCCCCCCCCACCCCTGTTCAAACAATATTAATCATAGATGTGGAACTCCCAGAGGTCGGTCAATTTTGAGCAGAGGGTCTGCTGTAGGGGTTGAGGGAGGGGCCGAGGGCTGACGAACCGCTGTTGGTGTTCGCATGTTCTTAGGCACGGGTCTAGGACTTAGACAGGCTTACACTCAGTGCCTATCCATGTTCAATTATGTACGAGCTACCTCGAGAAATCACTGAAGCGGTGCACACGCCGATTCGATCGGAGGCTGCAAGCGTGCGTGCTTGCTCATGTGCTCAGCGTGCGTACTGCTGCGCTCGGCGTGTCGCACATACCCATCCTCTGATGCCGATACTCGGCCCAGACCCATGGTGCGTGCTTGGCTGTCGAGGCGTGCAAAAACTGTCGCGACGCCGCTGCTGTACGCCCAGAGCGAGCTTTGAGGGTCGAGCGGACAAGGGGGTACCCGTGGTGTGATTTGAGGGGTCACTTTTCTGTCACGCTGAGTAACTTGAAAACTGGGGCAACTTTTGTCACGCCTATTATCTTGAAAATCGGTCTTCACTTTTGGGATTATGCTTGCTGAGTCTCCGGTCCAGCTGGACCGGAGAATTATTACGGTAGCACGAGTACAGCCGTACTGAATAATATTGTGTTAGTATCGCAATCGAATGAGTAACATTCGCGTTGCTAGTCTCCGGTCTTACTAAAAAATAAGGTGTTGAGAAAGGGCCATATAGTATCGAGCAAGTTTTATCCAGTGTTAGTATCGCAATCAAATGAGTATCATTCGCGTTGCTACAGTATACAGTAGACAGTAGTCCCCAGTCCTGAAAAAAAATGCAAGTCTTTGTCCGGCGTTTTTCCCGCGGGCTCAGGGGTAGTTCCTCGTTGTCTTCAATGTTGCACAGATAGATGCTCCGAGTACCTTGGAGGAAAGTAAGGAGTACAAGGGCTCCGCTGCGCGGGCGGCTAACGCCGCCCGCTACGCTCGCGGAAGTAAGAATAGAACCAAATGTGAAAAGCGTAAAAGAGTAACATGTAATGTTTTTGCAACTGGCGACTTGATAATGCCAAGAGCTCCATATGTATGACGGTAAATACAGGACAGAATCAAACAACAAGCAATAGTGGTGATTTTTTTATCTTCCAACGCGAAAAAACATCGCGACGGAAGCAAAGCTTCGCTCCGAGGGACAGCCGCCCGCTACGCTCGCGCAACTTAAGAAAAGGGGCAGAAGAGGTCCATCACGATGTGTAACGACCGACTTGAAAAGGCCAAAGAGATTCATGGTGCAATGCAGCGAAATACTTATTACTGCTGTACGCAACTGAACGTGCAGCAGTACCCGTCTATACCGCTGTATTGTGGCATATATTATGTGGCAAATCAACTATCATACCTGTGCACGACGACAGCAGTATGACACAAAAAAAACACACACACACACAAAGAACAAACCAACGTACAGGCGACTTGCAAATGCATACAGCAGTAGTAGTGGATAGATAGAGCTTCATGCTCCAGGACAACAGAGCTGTATGTTTTGAAGGAAAAGAAAGCACAACAACCTGGCGCGCAGCACGGCGCTGCGCTGACTGGGGGTGTGATATGTGCCTTTTTCGTGGCTACTAGGTGTGGTAGTACAACAACAGCAGCAGCAGCAGTAGTACTACTGCTGTAGTACCTTCGATCTTTGTATGTGGCATTCCTCTGTAAATGATAGTTTTAGTTTTACGACAAATAACGCACCGCTTGAACTTGGCTTGAATGTGCCTTTATTACAGACAGAAAAATCCCTATAATTTCGGACATACATACTGGATTCATTGCAGCAGCAGCAACAGCGAGGACCTTCATGCTTCCCTCGTGTCTCGATGAACACGCCACGCCTAGCCACGAAAATAACGACAGCGCTCCTTCCGACCCCCCCCTCTACTGGCCAGCGCCCTCCCATGCACCCGCGGTGGTGCCGGGCTCGTACGCGCTGTCGTGCACACTGGGTACACGCACGAACCCAAAACCGAAAATGAATAAAAAAAATAAAGTATCAAAACATGTTTTGTAAAAAGTTGAAGTTGCAACTTTAGTAATAAAAACACAGAAACCTAGGAAACCCAAGAACCTCCGGAAGGCAAGTAACTTCTGCTTCGGCAATTAGAGGCTGAGAGTGGCTGTGAAGTACCAACATATGCCGAGGAGAGCTCCCGAAAGAAAAAGAACCTGGTAAGTGTTTCCTGTTATTTAAGATAAAATGCTTCAGGTACTTCGTGTACTCACAAAGTCTTTCGGGGTTCAATACTCCGGGATATACTGCTCGCACTCGGAGTATTTCGGGTATCAACACTCTCGATATACTGCTTGTACTCGGAGTATTTCGGGGTCCGATACTGCGGGTACTCCTTGTACTCCAAGTATTGGAGGCTTCAGTACTGCTCATACTCCAAGTACTCCGAGTATTCAGGCCGCCAGTACTCTCATACGACGATATACTCGGGGTACGAAATTAGAAATGGCTCCCGGATTAAAAAAATTGGAACCGGGACCCGTGCCGCCTTCGGTGGGATTTGACCAGTACCACCGTCCCGGGTACCCACGGTACTGGGTATCCCGGGTACCCGGGGTTACGTGTACATTTTTCTCCACTCTTGTGTTTGAGGGGAGTGAACCGTCCTCAGGCCGGGTGGTGAGGCGTGGTGAGGCGGAAGGTGGGAGGACAAGCCTTCATGTCGTCTCTCTCGATAAATAAAAATGCGAAAGAACCCGGGTACCCTGGTACCCGGAAACCAGGGTACCCGGGATACGCAGTACCGCGGGTAATAAAAATGAAAACGGGACGGTACCGGTACCGACGGTTCCGGGTACCCGTTTCCCACGAAACCGGGAGCCATCTCTATTCCGCTTAGTAGCTGGTAGGGGTCTGGTGTATGTATGGCGTGTTGTGTGAAGGTAGGTAGGGATTACTGTGCGTTGTGCGCTGTACGCTGTCTATCGGTGGGCTTCGTGGAGCGTAACTGATAACGGGTACCCGGGTACCCGGGAACCCGGGTACCCGGAATACCCAGTACTGCAGGTAATAAAAATGGAACCGGGACGGTACCGGTACCGACGGTTCCGTGTACCCGCTTCCGGGTACCCGGTTCCCACGAATCCGGGAGCCATCTCTGTACGAAATGCACTCGATCCTCGGAGTATACTGCACCATCGGACTGCATAGGACGGTGCTTTCTTTTTTGAGATCGAAAAATACAAAGTATGCTCGCAGTCGTGGGTGTTGATTGAACGCGCTGAGGTTGGTCGGTAAACAAGATCCGGGAGTTGGCGAGGATCCAACTCGCGAGTACCACTAGGTCCGAAAAAGGATCGCTCGCCCCGGCAATGAGGGCCTACGGAGACACGAGCCACGGCAGATGGGGGCCGCTCGCGATGGGAATTAGGCACCACTGCCTTCACGAGCTAGAGCCCGGCGTTGGGGTACACCACTTCCCTCAGGCTGCTGCTGCTGCTGCTGCTGCTGCTGCTGCTGCTGTTGTTGGTGTTGACCATGGCCGAACTATAAACGACGAGAAGTCCAAGGGACAATGGCACAAGCACTGCGAACGGCAAATGCATACCGATACAGAGTCACCGTTGATGTTGCGAGCTCGCAAGGCGTGGTGGTGGGGCGTGGCATGTACTCATACACGTCGTGGTGAGGCGTCGTGGCTTGCTTTCATGACATGATAATCCGTAAAATCTCAACCCATCAGGATCCCCCCCCCACCCCTGTTCAAACAATATTAATCATAGATGTGGAACTCCCAGAGGTCGGTCAATTTTGAGCAGAGGGTCTGCTGTAGGGGTTGAGGGAGGGGCCGAGGGCTGACGAACCGCTGTTGGTGTTCGCATGTTCTTAGGCACGGGTCTAGGACTTAGACAGGCTTACACTCAGTGCCTATCCATGTTCAATTATGTACGAGCTACCTCGAGAAATCACTGAAGCGGTGCACACGCCGATTCGATCGGAGGCTGCAAGCGTGCGTGCTTGCTCATGTGCTCAGCGTGCGTACTGCTGCGCTCGGCGTGTCGCACATACCCATCCTCTGATGCCGATACTCGGCCCAGACCCATGGTGCGTGCTTGGCTGTCGAGGCGTGCAAAAACTGTCGCGACGCCGCTGCTGTACGCCCAGAACGAGCTTTGAGGGTCGAGCGGACAAGGGGGAACCCGTGGTGTGATTTGAGGGGTCACTTTTCTGTCACGCTGAGTAACTTGAAAACTGGGGCAACTTTTGTCACGCCTATTATCTTGAAAATCGGTCTTCACTTTTGGGATTATGCTTGCTGAGTCTCCGGTCCAGCTGGACCGGAGAATATTATTACGTATCCGTACTTTTCCATGATCAACGGCCATAGTGATGATGCTGCATCGACGTACTGCACTACTACTGTGTGTCGTCTGTGTGTCAGTGGGTCTACCCCCTTCATCCTGCTGCAAACTGATTTGTACTCGAAGACTACTGTTGTTGTGTCTGCTGCTTACTTACTACACGTATAATAGGTCTGACAACGCACTCCGCTACTTGGCGCTTCTATCGCATCGATATAATACATAGTATTAGTAGAGAGAGGCAACAATCCGTTTGACTCGCACACGGGGTTTGTCGGCTGGGCGGGGAGCGGGGCGGGGCGCTGCCCCGACCCGCTCCCCGCCGCAAAGTCTGTGATGTGTGGCGACAAGAATACTCTTCTTCTTGCACTTGACGGGCTGTACGAATAATACGTACGTACTGCATTCAATTCGCCATCAATCGCATCAATCGTAAATATTCCATTCCGTGTGTGTCCGTACGAGTACGAGTACAGTACCGGCCCGCTCATAAGAAACCAGAAATCGGGCTTAGGCTTACTTTTATATTTTAGAAAGGGGTGTGTCCCGCACTAACTTCAGTATAATAGCTGTCGACTTTCTTATTTCCCCCGAACTGTTTAGGCTGAGTTTCTTGTAGGGCACTTTCTCGTAGGAGGACCGGTAGCGTACAGCATGTCAATATGTCAAATATGTGATGTCGAGCGGCGTAACCTGTTGTGTCGTTTCATTTGGCGTTACATTTCGCACGAACATCATGGATCATGGACCATGGACCATGGATCATATGGATCATGAAATCGTGGATCGATTCGGACTCTCTCCCAAGGCATGGGCCATGGGCCATACTCGTAGAAATCATGACGATTGAATGTGTGCTTCGAATCACACACCCGAACGCCGTCTGACCCACTCCGCTTCCTGGCAATTCAATTCAGACAATATTCCACGGACGCGCATACACAGGGTTGCCAGCTGGGCGGGGCACGGGGGTCGGAGCTGCGCCCCGACCTGCTGCCCGCCGCCTCGCCTGGGAAGTAGTATTATGTATTGTTGTAGCTTGTACGCAGCTATGCCTGGTATTCATCATGTACATACAGCAGCTTTTATGCTGCCTTGGCGTCCTCGATGTATGTATGTGCTCGTCACAGGCGCTTGCGCACAACGCGTCCTCCACATTATCGCCGCGTGCAACGCAGCGGATATCACCTAGGCTCAGCAGCAGCAGCAGCAGCAGCAGCAGCAGCAAAGCAGCACGCTGCTGCAGCAGTCCTCCACGTTATCGTCAGGTGGCTGCCAGCCGCCTCCCCGGTGAAGTAATATGTATTGTTGTAGCTTGTACGCAGCTATGCCTGGTATTCATCGTGTACATACAGCAGCTTTTGTACGTAATGCTGCCTTGGCGTCCTCCATGTATGTATGTGCTCGTCAGGCGCTTGCGCACAACGCAGCTTAAATCAGCGTCCTCCACATTATCGCCGGGTGCTAGCGCACAACGCAGCGTATATCACCTAGGCTCAGCAGCAGCAGCACAGCAGCAGCAGCACAGCAGCACGCTGCTGCAGCAGTCCTCCACGTTATCGTCAGGTGGCTGCGCCGTCGCTTTGCACAGCTGCACTTCCCACTTCCCATGTAAAGCTCAGTACGAGTACGTCCGACACAATAATCGCCTCGACCCAGAGCTGATATTACCTAGTCGGGTTAAGTATCGAATGTGTATAACTTTATCTAGCCAAAGGCTACAGAGTCAAATTTCTATGCCAGGTGTAAGATGAAGTAGAGGGATTGATGGGCTACAGAGCCAAATCGTGTTTGGAGTTGAACTAAGTAGGGGAGGCGATTACTAAAAAAAGATGGAATTAGACGTCGAAACAGAGTTGAAAGGCAGGGGATTTGGGAAATTAAATAATTTCCGCGACAGAGCCCAGTAACTATAGTCACTGGGAAAACAAGATACATATTCATGGGTAAAACATGGCCGAAGACGAGCGGAAGTCTAGCACGAGGAAACACACGAAGGCTCATAGCACACACCCACAGCAGTAGTAGTAGTAGGATGTACGTACTCGCGTGATACACACACAACAGCACATGGTAAAGCGTAGCCGAAGACACGCAGAAGTCTAGCACGATTAAACATACGAAGGCTCATAGCACACACCCGCAGCAGTAGTAGTAGTAGTACGTGATGAGTGCAGCAGCAGCAGCAGCAGACCGGAAGAGGACGAGTACAGCTCGCAGCAGCAGCCGAATGAATGATGTGTTGGAAGCAGGTGTGCACAGCGGACGCACTGTAGCAGACGCACAGAGGCACGGAGGAGGAGTATTGGGTACAGAAGCGCAACCTCAAAGGCGCGTACAACAGTGTTGCAATAGGAAGGAAGGAAGGCAGAGTTCTGTGGGGTGTACTCGCGAGAAGGAACATTATATTTTAACCCCACAACATCAGCAAACAGTGCTTGGATTGAAATAACAGTGTCGGGGGGGGGGCAACAGCAGCCGAATGAATGATGTGTTGGAAGCAGGTGCGTCAGTGTGCCTTGGGAGGGTCCCGACAGTGTACGTCGCAAAATGCCTCACCAGTGTTAGGTTGGCACGGCAGCCGAACAGACTGGAGCAAATTATAAGCAGTGTAGTTTTCGGTTGCACGGCGCCGAACAGAGCTTGGATGCAAATATAGCAGTGTCAACGCGGGGGGGGGCGACGCGCCCCCCCCGAACCCCCCCCCCGGCCCCCGCGACAGTGTGCGTTTCGAAATCCAGTACCAGAGCTTGACGCCAATAGCAGTGTAGTGCTAGGTTTTTGCACAGCAGCCGAACAGAGCTTGGATGCAAATAGCAGTGTTGGGGGGCGGCGACGCCCCCCCCCCCCCCCCCCCCACCCCGGGCCCCCAACAGTCGTGCGTTCGAAATCCAGTACCAGAGTTTGACCGCAAATAGTAGTGTAGTGTTAGGTTGGCACGGCAGCCGAACAGAGCTTGGATGCAAATAGCAGTGTCGGGGGCGCACGCGCCCCCCCCCCCCGAACCTCCCCCCCCGGGCCCCCAACAATGTGCGTTCGAAACATATGTACTGTATTAAAAAAAAAACGATTTATAATCGATTCGATTTGAAACTTTCTTTCGTTACTACGGGCCCTTAACTCAATTTGAAAAGGTTTTATTCAAGTTACGGAGACATTTTGTCACAATTTTTGAAATTCAACTTTTTTAACAGAGGGCGAAAAATGTTGGACGTTGTAACATTCACACACTATTAATAATTGATGAACAAAAACACCAGAAAATCTGAATGCGTTAGGTCTTTCGAATCACAATGGCCATATATACCCCAGTTGCAAATTGGTGAGAGAGCACAGCAGAGAGGCGCAGAGAGATACAAAATGCGAACGAATTCATACGCGTACTACATATTTTATGTTTCCACCCTCTTCTTGAGCAGCTGTAATATTGCAGTCCAACACTTTATTACGCGCAAAGTCGCTGGAGCAAACAGAGCGTGCGCGTGTGTGCCTCGAAATATCGTGCCATGCATTTGGGTTAGCTGACAGACGTAATATGAATACGAGTCATTTGGCCAATAGCCTCGCATCCCTTTCGAGATGGCTCCAGTTGATTGCGCAATCATTACGTTGTTTCAATATTATACATATATCATCACTCAAACGAAATTCCGCATATAGCCTTTACTCAGACCTCTAAGCTATTTAGAGTACGTACGCACAGCAGAGAGACGCAGCTAGAAAAAGTGAACAAACGAATTATATTTTCTACCCTGCTCCTACTCGTACGTATATAAATAAATATATAATATGTTGATCTACGCTCACTGGGGTGCTTCGAGGCCTCTTGGGCTCTCACTTCGCTTCAGACCGGACTCGCACTCGGGACCCGTTTCGACGGCCTTGCGTTGGCTTTCTCGCCCGCTCTTCTCGAGGGTCGCATCCCTCAGCCTCCGCCCGTGACTTTCCGCCCGTTTGAACTCTCGGCTTAAGCGCCGCCGCCGAGCGCGGCGACCTTCAATCGGTGGGCTCTTACGAGACGGCGGGACATCGAGACCTTTTCTTCGAGGCAAAAAGGTTCTGTGCGGGACGTCCAGGTTGTTTCTCTCAGGCAGCAAGATTATTTCGTGGTTGTTTCTTGGAGATCCGAGATATAGCGAGGTTCTACGTACCTTCTTCTGTGGATCTGTTTGGTGTTTAGTTCCAGCATCATCTCGTTTTTTTACTTGCCGGGAGCTTCGATATACATCGTACGTCGTAGCTCTTTTCTTTGATAGCTCGGTCTCGCGAAAGTGACCGCTTACTCTCGACTACCTCCCTGGGCAGGTCGTCTTTAGCCCCTTCCATCTCCTCCGTCTTACCTCGTGGGAATACGAGTGAGGACACAAGTACAATACGATAATAATCATTTCGGCTGAATAATAATACGAGTGGATATTTCAGTTTATGCGGGTTGGGTGCATTCATAGCTAGCTTTTCGCGGTGAGATCATTACTGCTGCTGTACTCTGTGTACTACTCGTACAACAGCAGCACAGTAGTACTTACTGTACAGCAGTAGTATTAATAATATCCACCGAATGTAGGTACAGGTAACTACAGCAGCAAGCAGCAGCAGTTTAGACAAACAAAAAACTCGGTTTAATAGCTACGAGCAATATTTTTCTCGGGTGAAATATCACTGCTGTACCAGGTATAGTAGAAGTAAATCATGCCTTCAAACTGCAAAATGATATTTTAGGTGAGGTGCTCAACGACCGACTACAGATTGAACCGCCTGAGTTCGAATCCCACATCAATTTTTTTTTTGTTCTAGTCTCGGATCTGATTATTGAATATTACCTGTGGTACGCATTATGTATGTGTTCCTGCCTGCTGTTTACAACGATCTTACACGATTATAATCATATCATACGTACGTATGTACTCTACATGCATGATATGTTTGGTGTGCAAAACTGGAGGTACTGCGCGTATTGGCAGCAATATACTAAAAAAATAAAAAAATAAAAACCCGACAGCTGTGAGATCGAGGATTTCGTCGAAACTCATATTTGCTGGCTGAGTGCAATACTTCGATCGCGCGTACTTACGGGTTGTATCAGGGTCCGTTGCACACACCAAAACTGAGCCCATGGTGCATTTCTTAAGACTGAGACTGAAAAACAGACAAGGTTGCGAACTGAGCATCAACACTTTTCAGCCTGTCTGTATCTCCTTCTTCCTGCAACACTTGGCAATGCCTTGATTCTGTGTAGGTATCATATGTCAAAACACGAGCGAGAGCCATCACATTGTCGTAAATCTTACCAGGTACCAGGTACGCCATAATATCCTGAGAACTGAGACTATTCGGTGAAAAACAAAAACGACTGGTGGTGATGTATTTCTGAGACTGAGTCTGGGAAATGAAATAGCGAACTGGAATTTTAACACTTAGCATTTGTTCCTTCTACCCGCAACACTTGGCATTGCCTTGATTATATACGTATTTGTCAGGTATCTATATCGAAACACGAGCGAGCGCCATCACATTAAATTGTCGTAAGGATGATACGAGGTATACCAGGTACCAAATAAATTATGTATATTTTCCTATCCGGAGCATGGGTGCCGGCGACCATGCGAAGCCCTTGTATATGCTATGTTATGCCCAGCTGCTGTATTGCAGTATATATATATATATGCAAAGTCGCTGGAGCAAAGCCTGCGCTTGTGTCTTTCAAGTACATGTACGTGGGCTGTGAACGGGTTAGTTTGGGTTCGGGGTCGAGTCGTGCATACTTTAGTAGTTGATTCCGGAAAATACGGACGTAATACATTAAACTGGGGTGTGGGGGAGTACTCATCATGCAGTCGATTGCTTATTGTACAGTCATTTGACTATTGATCACTGACCCCGCATGCATTTCAAGACGGAGCACCGCCGTTCCTGTTTTGAACAAATAAAATCGTTATTCCAGTTTCAGTATGGCTGTGAGTTGGCTGGAGATTCCGCCTAGTTATTAGTTGGCTGGCGAAGCCAGCCAACTAGTCGACTAAAGTCAGGCGAGCGAAGCGAGCCCAAAAAGCCCCCCCCGGCCGAGGGGGCCCCGCTGGAGGCGCCCCCGGAGGGCCCGCCGGAGGCGCCCCCGGAGGGCCCGCCGGAGGCGCCTCCGGAGGATCCCGCTGAAGGCGCCGCCAGAGGCGAAAAATACGCTATTTGGCTTCATTTTACACCCAAAAAGCATGATAAATGGGCTAAGTTTATCTCTGGTTTTGATCAAGAAACAGGTACATTTCTAAATCCCGTCTCAGTTTGTCGGATATTAAAGAGATGCACCAGAAATATATGGTAAAAACGTTCTCGTGCCCGGTAAGTTAAGCATCTCACTTGCTTTACCCGTTAATTTGCGTTTATTTTGTTTTGGTTTTTCTTTGTTTCACAGTCTGTGACCACATAATTTGTATCTCTCTATTAATAGGATTGGGGACCAGGGCAGGCATTGGGTGTACTGATGTGGTTGAGTAGAAATAACGGGTTTAATGTGAAGACAACGCACACATACTCGTGCGGCAGGCAGTAGCACATCACCAGTACAAACTAAAAATAGGACACAAAATAGACTGGGATCGGCCAAACTAGACGGGGATCGACCAAAATAGACTGGGATCGACACACAGCTCAGGACGAGTATCGCTCAAACACCCGAGCAAGAGGTGCTCATCATCCAGTTGACACACTCATGACAGAGACATACTTGTATTATTACAGTAATAGCACGTTGGGACAAAGTTCCGCCATCACAGTTGACCGCACATTCACCATAAGACCAGAGTAGTGTTATAAGGATTACCCTGGGCTGAGTAATCGATCGATCTTTTACCCCTATAGCTCAGCAGGTAATACCCTCACATTTGGCGTCGTCGGCAGGACACGGGTTCGAATCTCACTTCGAACGTTTCTTTGCCATCACAGTTGACCGCACATTAACCATAAGACCAGAGTAGCACTCTCTAACCTATGAGATCTCTCCTTGCGAGATGCGAGGGAGGTTTTGTGGAGGCACCTCCTTGCCACATATAAGAAAGAAAAGTGCGCGTCAAGGCCTCGGCCAACCCTGCTCAAGGCCCCGACACGGCCGACATCATCTGAGGAGGCGACCTCCATATTCGCTCGTAATTAATAGATACGTATACAAAATAAAGCTGTTGGAAGCCAAAGAACAACTCAAATACAGGCAGATGAGTATCCGTTACGGCAAACTGTTATAAGGATTACCCTGGGCTGGGTAATTGATCGATCTTTTACCCCGATAGCTCAGCAGGTTATACCCTCACATTTGACGTCGTCGAGGACACGGGTTCGAATCTCACTTCGAACGTTTCTTTTATAGAAACGCTTGCGCGTGCGTCCCTAAAAAGCACGTCTCCCTGGTTCCCCAGGTATTGAAACGTAGCGGGTAGGTCAACGTACGGCCGTATACGGTACCGACGTCCCGAATATCCCGCCGTTCAGAGGGGGGGAGAGTGTTATAAGGATTACCCTGGGCTGGGTAATCGATCGATCTTTTACCCCTGTAGCTCAGCAGATAACTCCATCACAAAACCGTGTGCATTATGTTTTGTATGATCTTGCACAACACGTACTCGTGTGAAACAACTTGTGGTCGTCCGGGGACATCCGGGCCACACCCCCGGGTATCATAGGTTGGTAT
Source organism: Saccharina japonica (assembly GCA_008828725.1). Lineage (NCBI taxonomy): Eukaryota > Phaeophyceae > Laminariales > Laminariaceae > Saccharina > Saccharina japonica. Next base: position 1,469,726 of record MEHQ01001163.1, read on the forward strand.
GGATTATGCGGATGGTATACCGGACGTGGGTCACAGGGGATACCATGGAAATGATACGTCCCCGGGGTTTCAGGTGTATGTATGTGGTTTATGCAGTCGGGTAAAACGGGTTTGGTGTTTGTTCTGCGGTAGACCATCGCCCACAGCGGTCATTACTTTTCGTCTTTTCCTCTCTCTCTCGGGACTCTCTCCCTGGGCTCTGCCCAGATTTGGGGTGTTATTTCTTCAGGGTATAATACAATTCACATATTTTAAGGGGCCCCTTCGGTCATGATGAAACAGGAGCACTTGAGTGATGAAAAATATACATTTTTCGTTTTTTTTACAGCAGCAGCAATACTACTGTAGTTCTGGTATAATAACACCATATCACTACTCCTTACGGAAAACGTCATAGCTCCGGTTCTAATGCTCAGATCTTCGCCCGTCAAACGTATAACTTGTTTGTTATAGTCTCTAGGAGGTATTGGAACCCTTGTATCTGCAAGGGAGGGCAAGGATTGCTGTGTTTGCATCACGAAACGAAAGTGCTCCGCAGCAAGATTTTGATCGTTTCGGAGCTCCTGTTTGGTATCTACACTCTGCTGTGGCCACGTAGGACGCTACGGGCGGTCGAACTAGAGGCCCAGGTACGTTCCCCTACTAGTGCTCGGCGTCCTCGTCGAAAATCTGAGTTAAAACAGTATCAGCAGCCGGAGAAACTGACATTTTTCAAATTCGTCTTGGGTACCAGGGGTATGGCGAGTCGTTTTCGAGTAAGAGGCACTTTTCGTGACGAACAAGGCGTCTGATCGATATGCCTCCCGAGACACAAATGTTGGCCATGATCTAGGCTCTCTAAAACGTATCGACGGGCGAAGATCTGAGCATTAGAACTGTAGCTATGTCGTTTTCCGTAGGGAGTACTGATATGGTGTTATTATACCAGAAATAGTATTGCTGCCAAGGGCGCACAAAAAAAGTTATCCCGCACACCACAATACCCCCCCCCCTCCCCCCCCTCCCCTCCCCTCCCCACACTCCCCTCCTCAGCCGGCCCTAAATGCAAAAAAAAAATGCTCAATTATACACTCGTTTCGAAGCCATATTGACGTCGAAATAGGTACTAAACACTCATTTCGAAGCCGTATTGAGATCAGTTGATTAACAAGACGCGTTCTCGAAACGATACGCCTGGGCCGTACGCGTGTTGTTTGTTTGTGTTTCATGGATAAATCGTTGGGTCATATATATGCCGTTGCAGCCTGAATATGTACCACATTTCACTATGCCGCCAACAACTCTTGCGCCGGGATCCTCCCCTCTTGAATCGGGATGTTTCGGGGGACAACCGAGACGGAGGTGTCTGTGTACGTGTGTGCGCCCGGTTGTTCGAAAGGTGGGAGTAGTGTTGGTAAGCAACTCAATAAAGGGGTTGCTTTAATTATTGCTTATTTGTTAAAAAAGTTGCTTGATTAAGCAACTTATAGTAGCTTATTTCTTTGTATGGCGTTTAGTGTGTTCATACTAAAACCTACATATATATAATTGTACGGAATTTCAGTATCGCCATACTAGAACCCATACGAATATGTCGACACTCAAACACATCCTCATTTTGTTTGTATAGAGTTTAGAGTTTACTAAGGGCATTCTAAAACCCATACACTTATTCTGTATGGCGTTTAGTATACTATGTTAAACTCCATACCAGGTATAGCTAAAAAACGCAAATAAGCACGATATTATGGTTGCTTTGATTATGCTTATAATAAGCAGGTCAAAAATACTTGATTAAGCATGCTCATTTTAGTTGCGCACCAACACTAGGCGGGAGGCGCTCGTCGTGCGTTGTGCGTCGCGCCCATTCTCGCCGCGTTTTCGACGGTTTCAATAACAGTCTCGCCGCGTTTTGGTTCGAACGTACCGCAGCCGGCGGCTCCTCTAGTTTCCAAAGCAGAGGCTCGTAGGTGCACTGAGCTCAAGCCACCTGCACCACATTACGTTATATATGGACTTGTATGGGCTGCAAGATTTGGATCAGGTTGCACCAGGCAAATGGATCAGGCAAGGCAGCTTTTGTTCGCAATACACGAGTACTCACAACTCAAAAACAGATTAATAAGACTTGTCGCTCTAATTGATGGAGTGACTCTATGCCCAGCCAAGTCAAGTATAATAGTGTCGTCCCCAGTCCCCAGTCTAAGACCAAGTTGTTTGTATAACCGCTGTCAAACGTGCTCTGTGTAGCCACGTGCCTATACCGTGAGTCGTCAAGGAGGAGTAGGGTAGATAATGTACACTCGAACACCAAATACCACACACACCAGGCTGGGTCAATACCGTTCTTGTCAGAGACCCAACCACATAAACCACACACAGGAGGTAAGCCGCACCAGGTTTGTCACCGGCTGCACCCCTCACACATATACGAGCAGTATCATTCTATCAAAGCCCGGGTCTCATCATCATTGTATCGCAGACTGCTCCCAGGAGGGAGACAGCAACCCACGCGAGGCATCATCTCAGATCATAATGCCTCGCCATACCATATAAACCCCAATCTCCGTAGACCAGTATGAAACCGCCACATATCGGGAAACCAGTATCGAGCAACCGCATACCACAAACAGCCCCCCTATTCGGTGCGCGATACGATAGGTCCCGAATACTTATCACCAATTGCCAGGTAAAACGGCAAGTCCCAAATTCCATAATAAAACATCGCCAAGGTAAAACGGCAACCCCAAACTCAATCCTTCATCATTGCCAAGGTAAAACGGCAACCCCAAATTCCATCCTCAAGAATTGTCAACGTAAAACGGCAATCCCGATACCAAATCTCTCAATCTCGATTCCAGTATATATCTCCTAAACTATAGCGAGACAGTAACTACGGGAAGGGGAAAATCCAACAAACGTGAGTATGCTGGTAAAACCTTCAAACAAAATCAATAACACCGTCTTCACATAAATACCGTACCGCCCGATAACATCGGCCCCCCTGTTGTGTACTCTGTAAGAGCACAACAACAGAACATCTCTGATATATAACACCTCAAATCAAATCATAGCAGCCCCCCTGCTTGACACTCCCCTCGGAAGTATACAAGAAGACAACAATCCGCATCTGAATCCAAAAGTACCATAGGTATCAGTAATTGGTTCCCCTGTACGTTGTGCGCAGTTAACCAATAGCCAAAGCGTACGGCACGATTCATCAAGACCATCGGCATACTCTATTGGCGTATTAACCTTATTCAACGTATGGGTACCTCCCAACACTTTCTCCATTTCCTTAAGAACTCCTGAAGTTGGACGTTAATTCTTCAAGTACTTCCAAAAACATCCCATGCACATCGAAAACCCCTACTATTATCCCCCAAAACCAAATGCCCCAAAACCCCCGGAAAAACAAACAAACAAACAAACCAGTGGATGAAATCACAACAAGTTCATCACAGAGTCACGGTCAAGCGAAACGTCTCAGCATGCAACGGTTTGATGAGAAAGTCGGCATGCTGCTCTGCCGACCGTACGTGTTAATCTCAAACTACCCGTTAGACACATGTTCCAGACATCTACGTCTTATAATCAAACCATACACAGACACCAGCGCGCATAACCGCTCCACCAGAGACAGACGTCCGGTCAGTAGCCTTGCGTGCATAGTCCGCACCCACGTACGATAAAACCCCAACTGGACTCGACTATCGGCGATGAAAAGTCTTCGTCGTGTTACCGAGTACAACTACTATCTCCCCCCTGCTCGGAAGACGACAAAACATCCATCGCATGGTTAATAGTAAAATCCTGCGACATCAGTGTGACTCAAAAACCCCTCAATCATAAAATCAAAACCAAACTCAAGTCCAAACCCACAAACCAAAAACATCAGCGATCTATATCAAATAAGCGTCGCAGACAACGAAACGAACAGAACGTCGTTGTCGTTGTATGCATTCACTCACGTACAAGACTACTCGGTCCAGCGTTATAATTCAACTATCCTCCTACCAAAAACAAGCATTTAGGCCCTCGATATACCAGGTAAAGCATCGTCTCTCAATCATACCCCAGGTCATGATAAATGGACTGCCATAACCGAGATACGTGACAATGTACAGCTGTTGATGCTGTTATTTTATAGTATTCTGACATCGTACTTCAGAGGTCGTAGTACGCAATTCAGAATGCCAAATATCAGGTACCAGTATAACAGGTGCATATAACTCTACTCGTATATCCAATGCAAACATATTACAATCCAAGCGTCATAAATATTTCGGCTCGTCAATTCCTACCGAAACAAAACGATCCAAAAACATTTAATCTACTGTGGGTCATTGCTACTAAGCGACCCCAACCCCACGCGCTCAACCCCCGTCTCCTGCTCCCTACCCCACGGACTCGACGCTTGTCTTCCGCCGCGGCTCAACGTCACCGCGGCATGGACTACATCTCATAAATCCGAAGGGTTAGGGTGCATTTTGACTCGTTGAGCAAAGGGTGCATCGGGTGGTTACTTTCAGCGCCAGGAACCAAGTCAAATCGTTAGATAACGAAACACATCATTATGCACTATGTCTGTGGGTAGAATCATGCCATCAAACCCCCCCTCGTGATTCTTCCCAGTACAACAGTAGTGACAAAACATTCCGTGTGCAAGGGCTTGGTGAGGAAATCAGCATTGATTTTCACACATCAATATCATGTACCAGGTACTGCTGTAGAACCAAGCATAAATCAGCAGTAATTCTTCAACACGGAGCAAAATTAGCAGTAATTTTCCCACATTGTATATAATGCGCTGAAAAATCAAGTAATTTTCCAGCACATTTATATCAGGCATTGCAGAATCAAGCCTATCATGGCATCACAACCCCCCCCCCGTGATTCCAACAGCAAGACACACAAAATATAGCGGTGGTGCATCATACCCGTAGGGTACAATCACACAACTATAGCAGTCCCACGTACCAGCCAATTGTTGACTTGCCTGGATCAAACGGGAACGTTCGCTCTCCTACCCAGTTCCCATTCAACCACACACATAGCTGCGATCCACCATACCAGGGGTACAAGCTCACCACAACTACAGCAGTCCTGCTCAAATATGCCGGCCAAGACACAGAGAAGCACAAAAACAAAATAACAGACCAAGAAAATCCAGTCCACTGAATCAACCAACAAGAAAGTTGGCCAGACTGGAAAATATAACATGCCTGCTTCCCTGGATCAAATGGAAAAGATCGCGCCCCGCTGCCGCAGATGCTGCTGCTGCTGCTCCCCTCTTCCACGAGCTCCACCTCTGGCCGTCCGCCGTCAACCCCCCCCCCAAGCCCATCCCGTTCCTCTGGTTTCCCTGGGTCGAAGGGGTACGAGCCACTCTGGCCCAAACCAATCTGCGGCACTCCGCCACCGTCCCCACCGAGCTCCACCTCAGGCAAAGCAACACAAAGCTCCACCACCTTAGCCTGAGCACCACCAAGCCCCACCACCTTAGGCCCAGCCACTCCAAGTTCCACCACCGCAGCCTCAGAACCGAGCTCCTTCTCCTCAGCCTCGGGCTGCTGCTGTACGGCATCAGCGAGCTTCCCCAGCTCAGGCTCAGGCTGCTGCTGTACAGACGCCGCTACCAGCGCACGCGTACCACCGAGCTCGTGCGCCTCGGACGCAGTCACACCAAGCTCGTCGAAGCTCCGGTACGGAACACCAATTCCTCCAGCTCGTCGCTTGGCGGACTGCAACCTCTCCCACCAGGCTTGCTTCTGCAGGAAGGTACGCGGTCGAGGTCCATGATACATGTTCCACAGCTCCTCGCGCGCAGCCGCTCTACGGGCATCCCTTTCCTTGCTGACGACATCCAGCTCCAACATCAGGTCCTTCATCATCTGCTGCCGAAGCAGTTCGCTCTCCCCTGGCATAGCACTACCCCCCCTAGTCGTCGACCTCGGCACTACTGCTGGCTGTACCTGCGGCTGCTGGAGCGCCGGCGTTCGAGCCTGCGACACGTAGCGGTGGTACGGCGCGTAGACGATAGTAGGCTGGGCAGTGCACTGCCTGGCCATGTGACCATAGGCCAGGAACCCATCGCACACGCTGTTTGGTGCAAAACAAATCGCGGCCATATGCCCTCGAGCACCGCAACGCTCGCACATGTAAAACCCGCCCATAGACGCTCCTGGGGGCGGAGGGGACTCCGGCTGGTACCACCCATGTCCGGTGATACGTGCACAACCAGTGTCCCCTGGGTTCTGCTGCTGTTGACGCTGATGCTGCGGCTGAGGTGGGTACTGCTGCTGGTAACTGTGACCTCCACCCCAATGCCGCTGCTGTTGCCGCTGATGCGGCCAGGCGCCTCCATACTGCTGCTGCTGCTGCTGCTGCTGCTGCTGCTGCTGTGGCCCTGCGCCTCCATACTGCCGCTGCTGTTGCTGCCGCTGCTGCTGCTGCTGCTGCTGCTGCTGCCCGGCGCCCTCAAAATAAAAGACCATCTCCACAGTCAATCCTCCAATACCACTCCCCCTCTCACACAGTATAGCACTCCAGCGGCCTCCGGGCCCGAAGCGATAACGATAATCCTGTTTGTATAACCGCTGTCAAACGTGCTCTGTGTAGCCACGTGCCTATACCGTGAGTCGTCAAGGAGAAGGTGGTAGATAATATACACTCGTATCACCACGTACCAAATACACACCAGGTGAGCCAATACCGTTTTGTCAGAGGCCCATCATAAACACCACACACAGGAGGTAAGCCGCACCAGGTTTGTCACCGGCTGCACCCCTCACACATATACGAGCAGTATCATTCTATCAAAGCCCGGGTCTCATCATCATTGTATCGCAGACTGCTCCCAGGAGGGAGACAGCAACCCACGCGAGGCATCATCTCAGATCATAATGCCTCGCCATACCATATAAACCCCAATCTCCGTAGACCAGTATGAAACCGCCACATATCGGGAAACCAGTATCGAGCAACCGCATACCACAAACAGCCCCCCTATTCGGTGCGCGATACGATAGGTCCCGAATACTTATCACCAATTGCCAGGTAAAACGGCAAGTCCCAAATTCCATAATAAAACATTGCCAAGGTAAAACGGCAACCCCAAATTCAATCCTTCATCATTGCCAAGGTAAAACGGCAACCCCAAATTCCATCCTCAAGAATTGTCAACGTAAAACGGCAATCCCGATACCAAATCTCTCAATCTCGATTCCAGTATATATCTCCTAAACTATAGCGAGACAGTAACTACGGGAAGGGGAAAATCCAACAAACGTGAGTATGCTGGTAAAACCTTCAAACAAAATCAATAACACCGTCTTCACATAAATACCGTACCGCCCGATAACATCGGCCCCCCTGTTGTGTACTCTGTAAGAGCACAACAACAGAACATCTCTGATATATAACACCTCAAATCAAATCATAGCAGCCCCCCTGCTTGACACTCCCCTCGGAAGTATACAAGAAGACAACAATCCGCATCTGAATCCAAAAGTACCATAGGTATCAGTAATTGGTTCCCCTGTACGTTGTGCGCAGTTAACCAATAGCCAAAGCGTACGGCACGATTCATCAAGACCATCGGCATACTCTATTGGCGTATTAACCTTATTCAACGTATGGGTACCTCCCAACACTTTCTCCATTTCCTTAAGAACTCCTGAAGTTGGACGTTAATTCTTCAAGTACTTCCAAAAACATCCCATGCACATCGAAAACCCCTACTATTATCCCCCAAAACCAAATGCCCCAAAACCCCCGGAAAAACAAACAAACAAACAAACCAGTGGATGAAATCACAACAAGTTCATCACAGAGTCACGGTCAAGCGAAACGTCTCAGCATGCAACGGTTTGATGAGAAAGTCGGCATGCTGCTCTGCCGACCGTACGTGTTAATCTCAAACTACCCGTTAGACACATGTTCCAGACATCTACGTCTTATAATCAAATCATACACAGATACGAGCGCGCATAACTGCTCCACCAGAGACAGACGTCCGGTCAGTAGCCTTGCGTGCATAGTCCGCACCCACGTACGATAAAACCCCAACTGGACTCGACTATCTGCGATGGAAAGTCTTCGTCGTGTTACCGAGTACAACTACTATCTCCCCCCTGCTCGGAAGACGACAAAACATCCATCGCATGGTTAATAGTAAAATCCTGCGACATCAGTGTGACTCAAAAACCCCTCAATCATAAAATCAAAACCAAACTCAAGTCCAAACCCACAAACCAGAAACATCAGCGATCTATATCAAATAAGCGCCGCAGACAACGAAACAAACAGAACGTCGTTGTCGTTGTATGCATTCACTCACGTACAAGACTGCTCGGTCCAGCGTTATAATTCAACTATCCTCCTACCAAAAACAAGCATTTAGGTCCTCGATATACCAGGTAAAGCATCGTCTTTCAATCATACCCCAGGTCATGATAAATGGACTGCCATAACCGGATAGGTGACAATTTACAGCTGTTGATGCTGTTATTTTATAGTATTCTGACATCGTACTTCAGAGGTCGTAGTACGCAATTCAGAATGCCAAATATCAGATACCAGTATAACAGGTGCATATAACTCTACTCGTATATCCAATGCAAACATATTACAATCCAAGCGTCATAAATATTTCGTTTCGTCAATTCCTACTGTAACAAACGATCCAAAAACATTTAATCTACTGTAGACCATTGCTACTAAACTACCCCAACCCCACACGCTCAACCCGTGTCTCCTGCTCCCTACCCCACGGACTCGCTTGTCTTCCGCCGCGGCTCAACGCCACCGCGGTATGGACTACATCTCATGAATCCGCAGAGTGAGGGTGCAGTTTGACTCGTTGAGCAAAGGGTGCATCGGGTGGTTAGTTTCAGCGCCAGGAACCAAGTCAAATCGTTAGATAACGAACCACATCATTATGCACTATGTCTGTGGGTAGAATCATGCCATCAACCCCCTCTCGTGATTCTTCCCAACAACAATAGTGACAAAAACAACGTCAGTACCGATTTCTGGTTGCTCTTTCTACTCCATGACCACAAAAAAAAAAAAATTACCATTACAACGCATCAGCACTGACTTTCATACATAAATACCATGTACTGCTGTAGAAACAAGCTTAAATCAGCAGTAATTTACCAACGCATTGATCATGCATTGAAGAATCAAGCCAAAATTAGCAGTAGTTTCCCCAACACATTATAAAACATGCGCGGTAAAATCAAGCCAATAATCAGCAGTAGTTTTCCTACACAATAAGATCATGCGCTGTAAAATCAAGGTGGCAACCCACCCCCTGTTATGCTTCAAGCAACACACAGCAGTACGGGTATCATGCATCCACGTATACATATACTACGGTATACCAGTACACAGCAGCAGTCTAACAAATCATGCACTGCTGCTGTAGAATCAAACAGTCAGAAATTATCATACACTGCTGCTTGCTGTATAATCAGTCCATCACAAACTGGTTCCACACAGCAGTGCACTTTGTCTGTAGAATCATGGCATCACAACCCCCCCCCGTGATTCCAACAGCAAGACACACAAAATATAGTGTGTCATCATACCAGGGTACAACACACAACTAAGCAGTCCTCGCGCACACATACCAGCCAATTGTTGACTTGCCTGGCTCGAACGGGAACGTCCGCTCTCCTACCCAGTTCCCATCCAACCACACACATAGCTGCGATCCACCATACCAGGGGTACAAGCTCACCACAACTACAGCAGTCCTGCTCAAATATGCCGGCCAAGACACAGAGAAGCACAAAACAAAACAACAGACCAAGAAAATCCAATCCATCAACCACCAACAAGAAAGTTGGAAAATATAACATGCCTGCTTTCCCGGATCAAATGGGAAAGATCGCGCCCGTCGCCGCTGCTGCTGCTGCTGCTGCTCCCCCTTTCCACCAGCTCCACCCCTCGTCCTCCCGTAACCCCCCCCCACGCCCATCCCGTTTCTCTGGTTTCCCTGGGTCGAAGGGGTACGAGCCACTCTGGCCCAAACCAATCTGCGGCACTCCGCCCCCACACCGTCCCCACCGAGCTCCACCTCAGCGCAGCTCCACCTCAGGCAAAGCAACACAAGCTCCACCACCTTAGCCTGAGCACCACCAAGCCCCACCCCTCTAGGCCCAGCCACTCCAAGTTCCACCACCGTCAGCCTCTAGCAAAACCGAGCTCCTCCTCCTCAGCCTCGGGCTGCTGCTGTACGGCATCAGCGAGCTTCTCCACCTCAGGCTCAGGCTGCTGCTGTACAGACGCTGCTAGCGCTCACGCGCACCACCGAGCTCGTGCGCCTCGGACGCAGCCACACCAAGCTCGTCGAAGCTCCGGTACGGAACACCAATTCCTCCAGTCGGCGCTTGGCGGACTGCAACCTCCCCACCAGGCTTGCTTCTGCAGGAAGGTACGCGGTCGAGGTTCATGATACATGTTCCACAGCTCCTCGGGCGCAGCCCTCTACGGGCATCCCTTTCCTTGTTGACGACATCCAGCTCCAACATCAGGTCCTTCATCATCTGCTGCCGAAGCAGTTCCTCTCCCCTGGCATAGCACTACCCCTCCTAGTCGTCGACCCCGGCACTACTGCCAGCTGTACCTGCGGCTGCTGGAGCGCCGGCGTTCCAGCCTGGGCACGTTGCTGTACTCCGGCGCGTAGACGATAGTGGGCTGGGCAGTGCACTGCCTGGCCATGTGACCATAGGCCAGGAACCCATCGCACACGCTGTTTGGTGCAAAACAAATCGCTGCCTCATGCCCTCGAGCCCCACAGCGTTCGCACGTGTAGAAACCGCTCATAGACGCTCCTGGAGGTGGAGGGGACTCGGGCTGGTACCAGCCGTTTCCGGCGTTACGAGTCCAACCAGTGCCCGGCTGGCGCCGCCGTGCTGGTGCTGCTGCTGGCGGCAGACTGGCTGGTGCTGCTGTGAACTGCTGCGTTGACTTGACCTCCACCCCAAGCCGCTGCTGTTGCCGCTGATGCGGCCAGGCGCCTCCATACTGCTGCTGCTGCTGCTGCTGCTGCTGCTGCTGCTGCCCGGCGCCCTCAAAATGAAAGACCATCTCCATAGTCAGTCCCCCCCAAATACCACTTCCCCTCTCGCACAGTATAGCGCTCCAACAGCCTCCGGGCCCGAAGCAACGACTCGTTGTGTACAGGAATTAGTGCTGAGTCGTGTTTTATATAGGATTTAGTGAAGGTCACCCCCCCCCCCCCCCCCCCTCAGCAGGCCCGAAATACAAAAATTGGAGTGTGGGTCTCGGGAATTTTGTTTTGTACGCCCTTGTCGCTGCTGCAAAAAAAGTGAAGAATATATACCGGTATTTTTCAACACTCAAGTACTCTTGTTTCATCATGACCGAAGGGCCCCTTAACTCGTGTCAGCGAGGGTGGTCATCTCATTCAGGTGGTACAGCAGTGCTAGCCCTGAGTTGAGCGTGGTCCACCCGGTTACCTCCCATAATTCTGCACAATTCGATACGGTGAATCGTTGGCACTCGGGAATTTCGGAGTACGAGTGGTGGGAGTTGGGTATCTTATTCTCGTCAGGTATCCGCCGTGTGGATATTCGGACATCTCGGGTGGTATTGGGTTTCCTTTGTGTACCTTATTCTGGTCTTCTTCGGATATCTTCTCCAGGTCTCATCTTCGAGTCTCATAGGTTATTCGTGTCGGGTATTTTTATCTTCGAGCCAGGCGTGGTCTTCGAGGTTCGAAGTTTATAGCTTCAGGTGAAGGAGCTATGGATTCTGCTTCCAACATTTGTCTACAGTTTTCTGTGTTTGAAAGATACCGGCAATATCTTTCTCATAGTTGGAGATCACAGGTGAGAGGTGCTCTCGGGTCGTGCATCGGATTATTGTATCTTCGGATCAGGTGCCCAGTGGTGCTCGAGTTTGGTGGCATCGGCTCTGCTCCTGCTGGAACCACATACGAGTACGACCGTGCACAGGATTTTTATCTACAATTTTGAGCTGGTGGATATTTTCGACAAAAAATATATATTTTGGTTCGAGGAGATTTTCAGACGGGTATCTTCGTGGTGGGGGCAAAATAAGTTGAGACGCGAGGCTACCCATTGTAGCATTGGAGGACAACGATATGGAGTGCTGGAAACGATCGGTCGGTCGATCGCCTGGTCAGTATCATGGCCGAGGTGCTGCTGGTGCGCGGGGAGAGGATCGCCGTCCAGCGCATAGAGATTCATCTCATCATCATTGTGAAGATTCCCGTCGTGATATCGGTGGAATTGGTGCCTTTTCAAATCGTAACTTCCAAAATATCGAGTTCGACTACGACGCGTTTGCGACAGCCTTGAGATGTGCTCGTTCTCCTTATGGCAAGAAACTCCCCAAGCTTCTTGGAGGTCAGGTGGATGACATCCGGTCATTTATCGATTCCCTGGCTGAGGTGGAAGACATGCGCGATTGTTCCCTTCGAGAACTGATTCCGTCCTTTGTGTTACAGAGGATATGTCTCCAGGCCGAATATGCAGGTCGACATGCTAGTATTCCCGATGACGACCTAATGGACTGCCTGCATACGGTTGCGTATCCTAATCGCGAACATGATGGTATCGCCATAGAAGAGTTGCTTTTCTCTGCAGCTCGTTCGGTTGCTGCGACTAATGCTGCTGACTTGACTCGGTTCGTTGGATCTATTTTCGACGCAATGTGCAAGTTTGTTGACGAAGAAGGAGTGACCGATTTTTTCATGGTTGGGGGTGATGTCAATGGATCGTGGAAGCCTGCTCCGTCTCAACTGTTTACCCGTATATTCTTGGATGCGATATCACCCTACATGTTCCGGCACGCATGTACCTCTCGGCTGATAGTAAACGATGAATTGAACACTCGACCTATGGACTTATTCTTCATACTGAAACGTGAAGCGGAGGCTTGGCCGAGGACGCATCACCTTGCTGCGCAGGCATCTATGTCTACGAATGAATACTCTTATCCTGGGAGTCGAGAATACCAGCAAAGTTCCTTTGTGAAGAATGACACGTATTCATGTCCATCGAGGGGGGCTGAAGTCACTCAGAAGCGTGGTGAATACTCAGGTCGAACTACTCAGCGTCAGGCCAGCCGAGGAGTGCAAGGGGTTGGAGGCGCGCATTTTTCTTCTCGACGTTGTGTCAACGCTCCGTCTGTACACAATGCGTTTCTCGGACCGGCGAGTCCACCGGCTGAACGTTTCGAACATCAGGATTTTCGGCGACATTCACGTCACCGTCCTTCGGCTGACACCGCCAATAGCTTTCGTGGGTCGGTTTCTTCTCATGTCCCGGATGGTACATTAGTTGGTGGTACTTCAGGTGGTGGTGCTATGTTGCATCCTGCCTAGTGGTCCGGGACTGTGTACGGCTGTTACTACAAATGTCAACGTGGTGTATAATCAACCTGTTTCTACAATGGAGCAACGAAGGGATTCAACAGCGACGAGCACTACTGCTACTGCTGTTTCGGCTACGTCTACAATTGTTGGTGAAAGGTCTTTGTCTGGAAATATGCGTAACCATCAGTATCAATCTTGTTATACTGTTTTTACCCGGGGTTCAATTCATGCCGTTTGTCGTATTGCAGATCGAACTGTTGTCGTTCCTTCTGCTGCATTCGTATATTCTTCTGAGGAGTCCGCAACGACGGATAATGCGGATGTAATATGTGAGGATTCTGAGATTTTTGTTGATATACTTGTCGTCGTTCCTTCTGCTGATGAAGTGGTGACTGTTCCTGAGGAAACGGTAACTGAGGGTGTGGATGCATGTGAGGAGTCTAAGATGGTTATAGACATACCTGTCATCATTCCTTCTGCTGAACTAGTGTCTGTTCCCGAGGAGACGGTAACGGAGGATGTGGATGCATGTGAGAAGTCTGGGATTACTGTGGGCATACCTGTCGTCGTTTCGTCTGCTGATCTGGTGTCTGTTTCTGAGTAGACCTCAATAGATGGAAAGGTATGCGGTAAATCGGAGATTGGTATGGGTATGTCTGTTGTTGCAGATTTCGATTCGTTACAGACGAACCCTCGAAAGGATGCTGTTCCTTCGAAATCATTGACATATACTGAACCGGGAGTTGTTATGCGATCTCCCGATGTCGGGCTCGAAGATCATGTTATTCAAGTTCGTGTTGGATCAGCGAGCGATGCAAACGAAAGAAGTCTTGAGGGCAAAGCGTATGGAGACACTGGGCATGGTGGGGTAAGGGAAGGAGTGTTTTTCGATGGTGCGAACGGTTCGTGCGCTGGGAGAGAGGTTGTTGGTGAATCAACTGCAAATTTGTCGGTGGCCGTGTTCGCTTGTCTGAAGTCTGAATGTGTACCTCCTAGCTCGGGCCCTCTACTAGCTGCGCCTGACTGATGGTTTAGGCCACAACAGGAAGAAGCTGGTGGGTCACTTCTGTTCTGTGTGTTGCTATATGAATGTGTGTATGCATGTGCGTTTGTGAAGTGGCATTTCCTGCAAATGTGTACTGTGGTCATTTGTGAGAGATGGGAGGACGTCATTAAATATTGGTATGTAGGTTGTCAAGTGAAATTGGCAAGCTTGTCATCCAAACGTTGCTGTGAATTTCGTCTGATTTCAATGACACGAAGTTTGATTCCGTAGTGTTTTATCACGGATGGATGCATGTCACCGGTAGACATTTTGTCGACACGGATGATGACGTTGATCGTGGTTTCTTCCGCCTCCCTTTGAGTTGTGTTTTATTTCCGTGGATGGCCGCCGGCTGTCCCTGTCTTCTTCTTTTCTGTCGTTTTCCCCAAGTCCCTTTGGGCCTGTGGGTTCGCTCTGGGGGGGGGCTGTGGTCGTCCGGGGACATCCGGGCCACACCCCGGGTATCATAGGTAGGTATGAATTATGCGGATGGTATACCGAACGTGGGTCACAGGGGATACCATGGAAATTATACGTCCCCGGGGTTTCAGGTGTATGCGGATTATGCAGTTGGGTAAAACGGGTTTGGTGTTTGTTCTGCTGTAGACCATCACCCATAGGGGTCATTACTTTTCGTCTTTTCCTCTCTCTCTCGGGACTGTCTCACTGGGCTCTGCCCAGATTTGGGGTGTTATTTTTTCAGGGTATAATACAATTCACATATTTTAACTCGTGTCAGCGAGGGTGGTCATCTCATTCAGGTGGTTCAGCAGTCAGTGCTAGCCCTGAGTTGAGCGTGATCCACCCGGTTACCTCCCATAAACTGTACGTACAGTAAAGCGAACAAAGTCTGTATCTAAATTTACCCCCCCCCACGAAAACCAAGATAAACAAGACGCGACGAACAAGACAACCTACAGCAGTACACTACAGCTGCAGTCGTAGTCGTTGCTGCTCGTGATGCTGCCGATCTTCGTTTCCGTGCTGTAGTTGTGTAGATATGCTGAACATGTACAGTAGTTGAAGCAAGAAGTGGTGTTGCCGCTGAGGATCTAGATGATCTCGTACGTAGAAGAGCAGACCAAAGGATGTACGAGTAGATGACGATGGCTGTGAGATGCTGTTGGTGATGGCGATGTGAACCTGAAGAGGTGGTGAAGACCTGTCTTCGCAGTCAGTCCGAACCGTTGTGCTGGGCCGTGTTGCTCGAAGAGTGTAAGTGTGTGAGTACCGGTTGATGTTGTCGCGTGTCGGGCCGCGTGTTGCGGGGCAACAATGTAAAATTTTCTCCCCTAAACATATACCAGGCATGCAACAAAAACAATGTTGAACTCCCTGCTTGGGGTGAATCTGAGTAATCCTGACAACGACTTAGGATAGATCTTCCAGCAGTATTTCATAATTTTCCGGGAATGTTTGACTCACTGATTGTATCGGGAGGAGTTTCGTGGTCCGCAGTTCGGTATAATTATAAAAATAAACGAATACGGCGCAGCCGCATTTCCGACCCGTTTCTGGCCCGTTTCTGGCCCGGGTCGGTGTCCGGGTTAGAGTTAGGGTTAGGGTTAGGGCTAGGGATTGGGTTGGGTCTACTCCCGTGCCTCGATTCCCATCGCCAGAGTCGTAACAATCAGCCCGACCCCTGAAAAATCTATCCTAAGTCGTTGTCAAAAAGACTCGTGAATCTCCCAAGTGCCTGCAACGTGATTTGCGTTTTGGCAAGGATCTCGCCTATCATGTAGCTGGTCGCCAATGCGCTGGAGATGGTGGTGGCCATCTGTTTGATGAAGACTTCGATGGTGGTGCTGTTGAGCTGAATCCTGGTAAGATCGTAGGCTGCGATGTTGTCGTTTCCTATTCTGAAAGAAGAGCTTGGAAAGCAAAATGTTTAAGTGATTGCTGTAGATGACCTGAACGGATGAGTACCGCAGATATGCTGTTGTTGTTGAAGTGGTCGTAGGTGCCGATACCTTCTCGGGGTAGTGATGTTGCAGCGGTGCTTGTACAGCAGTAGTCGAAGTATATGTTGAGCCTGGTGTAATAAGCTGAAGAATCTGCAACGAAGAAGCGCTGATGATGCCTTCTGTAATAAACGATAATGACGAAGTCCGGCAGTACGTAGTCGTAGCAGCAGATGAAGAACTTTTAGTCCTATGATGTCGGAGGTGCTAGCTCCTTGTTACAAATTACAAAGAGGTGTCTCTCCTGTGCTAGGCTGACAGTACCAGATAAACCGACAGGAGTTGATTTTCCCGTGGCAGGCTGAGTAGCCGATTCATCATGGACCTGGCTGCGTGATGCAGCACTTGTTGGTCTTCTCGCTAAATACAATGGACGAGGGTGAGTTTTCCTTCCTTGTCTAAAGCCGTGCCTTCGCGTGAAATCGTGCAAGTCGTTGCTAGAAATGGGTGCCTAGATGTAGGCTGGAGGCGTTGCCCCCGAATCTACGCAGAGTAGCAGATTTGCCAACGACCTGAGCGTGTTGCAGCACGTATAGGCCCTTTCGTTGAAACTTGCACGAGGACAAA
This sequence comes from Saccharina japonica, assembly GCA_008828725.1. Taxonomy (NCBI): domain Eukaryota; class Phaeophyceae; order Laminariales; family Laminariaceae; genus Saccharina; species Saccharina japonica. The sequence continues at coordinate 1,486,653 of MEHQ01001163.1, forward strand.
TATAATATGTGTACGTACCTCGCGCTTGGTAGTTTAAAGAAACGGTTTTAATAACGACCTCGCGCGTATTAATAGCGTGAAACCGGCCCGAAACTAACTTTAGTTCTGATGGCGTAGAAACATTGGTCTTGTAACGTTCTTCGTGCTTTACAGCGTGGAAGTAGTGTGAAAACTAACTTGGCGTGTGATGAGCGGTAATACTTGTTTGGCGTGTTTCGTGCTTACAGCTTTAAAGTATGATATTATCGAAAACAAAGCTTTGCGTGCGATGTAACAAAAAATGTCGTGTGGCTTTTTGTTGTTGTTGCAACTACGGCGTAAAAACGATGTGGAACGTACGAGCACGAGCTTGGCGCATAAGAGCGTGAAACCGGACTCATTACTCGTACATGCTACCGGCGTGAATGCGCGACAGCAGTCTCCTTACCCGCTTCGCGCGTAGAAAAGTGAAAGCAGTACTCATTGTATCATAGTAACCCTGTCGAACGAACTTGATGAAGATCGATGAAGAAAGCCAATGTTGATGCTGTCGGGTAGATGGTTATCTACTGTTTGATGGAGAAACAAACTATGCCTCCGCACTTGAAAACTTGAACTTTCTTCGAATTTAGAACGTGACGAGCTCGCCGGGAGACGTCGTTCCTTGGTGCCAGCCGGTGCGTAGACCACAGTCGAGGCTTATAACCCAAAGTAATGACGCGTGTGTCGAGGCTCTCTCTGTGGAGAGAGATGGTAGAGGTGACACCGAAGTGTCTGTAAATATCACATGTGAAGAAGAAGAAAAGTCATGGTTTGAAAAGGCGCTTATGTGGCCATATTGGAAAGAAGATTGCTCTGAGAGATCAATGGAAACGGAGAAGAAGAGAAGAGAAGATAAGAGTGGAGTAGAGAAGAGAGGAATAGAGTAGAGGCGTAGAGTGATCGAGGTGGAGGTGCCTGCACCTGATCATCTCGGTGAAAGGCCCATGCTACGGACAGTTACATTGTACCATAATCCGTACTGTTCCCTGCAATGTTCTCATCGACGTTATAGTAACGTTCTAGCAACGTTCTCAGCATTGTTCCTGATGGAGATGCTTTGGACATGTACTACATTACAGTGCACTACGAGTAAGACAAACTCGTAATCTATCCGCATATTGTATTTACCCGAATATCTAAACTAAGATACGCATATATGTATACTTGTATCAGTGCGTAGCAGGGTTCGAATTAGTTGGTGAAACGTGCGCAATTGCACCAATTTTCTGAAATATCAGTTTTTGCGCACCACAAAAAGCAATAGATGTGCGGCTTTCCGCACATCTCTTTTAGGCCCCCGCACACTTTTTGGCCGCAGGGCAAAAAATTGTGCGGGTCCATTTCGCCGTAGGCGAAAAAAACTTTTGGGGCCTATTTTCGCCGCAGGCGAAAAAAATTTGGGTCTGTTTTCGCCGCAGGCGAAAATGTTTTTAGGCCTTTTTCTTGTGATTTATTCGACAATTTCCTGCCGAATTTGTTGGTGGCTTTCTTTTTTGAGGGGACTGAGTTCAAATTCATGACGGTTTTGTATGTCCGTGGATGAAACAAGGCTTGAAATGGTCGCAAATAGAGAGGAACACGCGTTTGTGGTTTCAACCTGGTATCTATGTACGTATCTACGATATATGTATATTTATACGTACAGGAAACAAGGCGTTGACCTGACAAAGCGGCTCGACATCCTTCGTGAAGCGGACGTTTTTTTTTACGATGCCCTTGCAAGGCGCAAGTAATAAACACTGGAACGAACGAGAAATATATTTCGTTTTGGGTGGGATGATAGCGTTGTATAGCAGTTGTATAGCACCTGTTGTATAGCATGTGAGATGGCGAAGGCGAGTTTGCAGGGTGCTAGCTGAAAATTGCGGCGATAAGGGGGCGAATAAACTGATTTCAACATGTTGATGATTCCTCAGAGTTGACCTGCGCGCTGACATCCATTGCAGTTATGTGGAGCAGGTTCAGTCTATGCTTGTCTGTGTTATTCGCAAGACGAGCGAATGAGACGCACATTTTGAGTACATTTACGCACATACGTCCAAAATTTTCGCCTCCGGCGGCCCTCCGGGGGCCCTCCGGGGGCCCCTGCGGGGAGCGCACCTCGCCTCCGGCTCGGTGTGCGCTACGCGCACATCCAAATATGCCCGATGTGCGCTACGCGCGCACATGTTGCTGGAGCACTAATTCGAACCCTGGTGCGTAGTGACTGTACATCACAATAAATACGTATGGATCTGAACGTCCATATGCTAACAAATATAAGCAAATATCCGTCCCGACAGCATGAAAACATGAAAACTGCCAGATACCAGGTGCCAGGTATTCGTGTGGTAAGCAAGCACCAACATTTCACACCCTTTACAACTATTTTTTCAGTTTTTTTGGTGATCGAGGTCGACACACGAAGCAAGGAGTAGCAAAATAAAATATTTCAAAATAAAAACGGGGGGGGAAAACAAAGAAGAAAAAGTGACCTTTGTGAGGCTCGAACCCCCTCCTGAGGACACAAATGCAACTATTTTTATTTGCGTAATTTATTTGCAACCGCACACTCGTACGTCGTAGTTGCTTAGAATCTCCTGCAATCGCTGAAGTCGAGGGTTCGAGCTTCACACAGGTCGCCTTTTTTCTTCGTTTTTTCGCTTTTTTTTCCCGCCAGATATCTGCAAAAAAAAACATGTCCATGACTCTGTATTGTGTTACTTGCATCTGCTTGTTGATGTGAGGTGATGAGGGCAGTCGACAATAATCAATCAAGAAGCCGCGGTGTGAGGCGTCGAGACTAACCGACAAACGGTGCGTTCGTACGTCCTTGAGCATGAGCAGCACTATTCGTTGGCTAGCTTTCCTCTGCTAGACGTATGGTCTGTGCAGTACTGTTAATCAAATTTATTTTCGGCTGATAACGTTCGAAATACGACGAATTGCAAGGCAAGCTGACCACAATCGTGATCACCAGCGCTGGGAAAACAAACATTGGTTTGGCTGCAATTTGTTTCGGCAACTCTAAAATCAAGTAAGTTACAGGTTGTCGAGGGCATGATCATAGCCTAATCCCATATTTTGAAAAAAAACGTGAATATTTAGCGACATACCGTTCCAATAGAAAAAGAGTCCCCTGCAGATCGGTGAATGGAATCGTTTGGCAACCACTATTTCTATTTCTGTTGGGTAGAAAAAGAGTCCCATTGAATTTTCCATGACGTCTCGGGTCCACTGTTTTGCCCGTTTCTTCTCCAACTTTTGATGTTCTATTAACTCGGAAGGAAGTTCCCCTGGGGAATCTCAAGGGCTGTTGAAATCCGTCGCCTAATGATACTACGAAAAGTGCACCGTTCACCCCATTGAAATATCATTTTTTCTTGTTTTTAGACATAAAGATGCAAAGCAAGTATCCTGTTTTCCAGAAACGCCTGCGCTGAAGAACAACCGTTTCAGAGGTGTTTTCGAAATTTCGATCGCGTATCGATGTCAGGAGAAACATGTACCTTAAGTGCTGGGGAAAATGTAGAAAAGACATCTGTACGGACTCTACGGTGATCGGTGACCATTTCTGGCATCCGATGGCGTCTGACCGGAGTGGAACTTCGTACGAGGCACGCGCATATGACAATATGCCACAAGGAATCATCAGCTATCAAGCAATACCGGTCAAGATAACAACGATGTATGCGTAGAACAACCGATTGTGGAAGGATCCCACATCAAATACATGCTTGCTTCAAATGACCAATAAATGCGAATAATAATACTACATAAAGTACAGTACAATCGGGATTGACGAAACGGGAGGCAGCACGTGACTCCATGAGTTGGCACCGTACTTATTTTGGTGTTTGAGGGGCCCATCGATCATTGTGCCATATTCGTACCAACCGAAAACCAAACAATAGGTGTAGTGGAAGACATACCGACGATCCTGCCCACCCAGGTTACGCATGCAGTAGTTTCTGCGTGTACGGCTTTCGTATAGCCGAGGATGCTGCGAGAGACTGTCCACCCCCAGCCATGGATCAGTGCGGAAACGAATCAGGAATGCATTCAAATATATTCCAAATTGGAACAAACGGCTCGTCCTAACTTGTGTGAGATTGTCTGAGATATCGAACCCAGCCACAAGCATGGTGTTGAACCTCCACCAAACAAGGGAGAACAGAAGGAAGGCAAAACCAAGTGAGACCCCCCTACCCACCTTATACACTGGCTAGTCTATGTACCGTGAGTATAATTTCGGGATTACAGCCTTCCTGAGCAATCAGCAACGAAGAATATTCCGGGGAAAGCCCTCCTGCTTTGCGAAAGGCGGCCTCCCCTTTTTTGTTGCATACATTAATTATTCAGGGATACGACGTAGTGCAGAAGCATACTACAGAATCAACGGCAAGTCTGTCTTGGATTTTTAATTCTTAGAGTAAAGCACTGCTAAATAATGTTTTCCCGGCGAGATAGGACTGCTGTATAGAGTAGTTACATGTAAAACGTTGCAAGTTATGCCCGATTCGCGTCTCGTCTCACCTCCAATAGACGCCGTGTTACTTGTGAAGGTGGCGTTACCGTCGATGCTCAGCTCCGATGAATCGATCTCCATGGCACCTACAGGTAGGTACACAATGACAAAAACATAGTGGGTGGGTGTTAGAAGATCATGCTAAGCAACGGTACGTCGGCGGCGCAAAACTTGGGCCGCGACAACCCATGCCCGTTCGGAAGCAAACAGGTATCGAGGGAGGGCAGAAGGTAAGAGCCGGCCATATAAAGGACACGACAAAACCCTGATTGACAGTTGATAATTGGTGATGATGACGAGGGAGGGGTTTGAAGAAGAACTACAATCGGGATTCGTGGCTAGGTCTATTGAAACAAACAAAGCCTGCACATACAATTTAAAGACGAATATCCGAACCCCCTTTTATGGTGGGATGAGGGGCAGCATCATGTACGCTTTCCGTCGTTACCACATCGGTTTCTGAGTCCCTCATTATCAACAACCGGTTGCAAACCAGTAATATCAATATAATCGAGTAGGGACATGTCGCGAGAAGATACAGGTTTGAACCGCAAGACAATGACGACATAAGTTTGTTAGTGAATGAGGAGTAAAATATTATAGCGTTCGACGCAAGAATATGGGCAACGCCGGATAAATATTGGTACATACGTCATATACGGCGGGTGTCCCACTTAAGGGAGCAATCCCGCTGTACATACATGTAAAAGTGCGTTACTTTTCATAACACATACGTAAGAACCCCGACGGAATATCTCGAGTTGCTCAATCGGTCTTCAGGGAAGCAAACACCCGTCCCGACATCCTGAACATTGCCTGATAGTATGCTCAATGTATTCATGTGGTAAGCAAGCACGCATCTTGTTTGCCGAAGCCGTGTGCAGCTATATCGGGGCAACTGCAGCCACACCGGTGCGGCCACATCGCGAGAATCATACACTAGGCACGGCTATAGAGAGGCTACAGGGGGGATATGGCACTCTCGTAACTCCCACCACGAGTAGGTCTTGACGGTGGTGTCTTATCGAGAACACAACAGATGCTTCCAGACGGCGGCGGGACATTGACTCCGCGGCACCACTACCCAGCCTTTCACGAAGGCTTTTCCGCGTACACTCCGCAGTAGAGGTGTTGTACTGTAAGTTTGGGGTGGTACAATGGACACGAAATGGTTATCCAACCCCAGCCAAATGGTCAACGGATAGTTCAAGAGCCCAAGAAAGTATGAGTATGACCACTGGCTTGGGCAGGAGGCCTCAACTAATCCAATACTTACTTTAAATTATCGTTGAAAGCGTACAAGAATACTACAGTAAATTCGGGAGTCAACCAAATGGAACCACGTGATCGTAGGGATGTGGTTCCACTAGTGGAAACCGAAACTACTGGGTAATAATGTAGCACACGAGAACATTCTCTTCCTATATGAACAAAAAACCAAACCACCGAGGCTTTTGATAAACAATTCTGACCATCCCACCCTCCCAGCTGACAGGCAATTAACAGTCGTTTCTGCGTTTGTTGTTTTCAACGGCCGGGATTGGCACCGTTTGTAGTATGCACTCAGCACGGGGGTAATGTATCCCGGGCAAGGCCCCCCTGCTTCGGGGCAGGAGGCCTCAACTAATCCAATACTTACTTTAAATGATCGTTGAAAGCGTACAAGAATACTACAGTATTATACGTAGCGGTAAGACTGTTACGCGAGAGTATGAGCACGAATACGATACAATTGTTCAATTACATGTTTGTTTCTCGTAGTACTGTTGTTTATACACCTGTTTTGTGTTTCGTGTATCTGCTTGTCACTGTGAAGCCAAAACACAACAAAACATGGCCAAACGAAGAGCCGTGGCGTGAGGCGTCGAGACTGACGGACAAGCTGTGCGCTTGTACGTACTACAGGATAAGCAACACTATTCGTTAGCTAGCTTTCTTCTGCTAGAAGTACGGTGATCGATGGCTGTTTTTGGCCTCCGATGGCGTCGGATCTAAGTGGAGCTACTATGCATCTTGTAGGCACCCGAATATGATAACCTGCCAAAGAGAAACATCAGCGACGATGCAAGACCGATCTTGGAAACAACGAAATGTGGATAGACCAATCTGTTGGTGCAGGAAGCCTCATCAAATTAATGCTTGCTCCAAATGATCGGTGAATGCGCAGAATAAGCTATAAAACATCCAAAAACGCGATCGACGGAAAGGGAGGCAGCTAACGCAACATTATTTAAACTGTACTTCTTTGGATTTCGAGGGCCCCATCAGCCATCGTGCCTTTTTCTTACGAATCCAAAACTAGAGGACAGGCGGTGTGGGAGACGTACTGACGATTCCACCCACCCGGCTTACGCATGCAGTAGTTTCTGGGTGTACGGCACCTTTTAGAGCCGAGGATGCAGCGAGTCACTTAACACGCTCAGCCCTCGCTCAGGGCGGAAGTGAATCAGGGATATATCCAGATGGATCTTGATGTGAATGAAGTGGTTGGATCCAACCTACTTGAGACTTTCTGGGATACCGTACACGCACCACAAGCCTTGTCTTCGGCATCTACGTAACGGGCGTGAACACCGCAAGCCGGAATAAATGCAGACCGCCCGTTCCGTCCTATATGCTGGGGAGTTTCGGTGCCGTGAGTATAGGTCCGGGATTGCTGCCGCACTGAGCCATCAGCGCGGAGATACATTCCGAGCAAGACCCTCCTGCTTTACGGAAGGAGGTCTCACCTAATTCATTACTCTGCTTTATACGATCAGTGATGGTGCAGAAGACTACTACAGAAGAAAGGGCCAGTCTGCACTCTATTTGGTTTTCCAAGGGAAAATATGAGTTTATAAATGCTTTCCGGTCAGGTAGTACTACTGTATGAAGCAGGCTTATGTAAAGCGTCCCAAGCGATGAACGGGGGGCGTCCTTTCTCACCTGATTCACTCGCGGAATTGCTTGTGAAGGTGGCGTTGCCGTCGATGCTCACCCTCGACTGTGAAGTCAAAATAGCCCCTGCAGGTATACAGCGACAATAACACATTGGGTGGGTGTTTGAAGACAAAGCTAAGCAACGGTACGTCGGCGGCGCAAGACGTGAATCGTGATAACCCATGTCGCGTTTATGGAACTAAAAAAGAGACCAACAACTTCCGCCGTACAGGAAGGCAGCCATTGATACACACGTTATCCCACGAGGCGCTGGTTATAGAACAAAACACTGTACCCAACGAGTTAGTAATGGTATCTACATAACATGTGTTCTGTTAGAACCACTGTAATATCTGCATGGACGACGAGCATTATATCCTAGGACCGCCATGCTTAGGGGAACCATGGCGTCGTCTGTGTACTTGGCGGGACCGGCAGTGCAGTAGTGCAGCGGCGGTGTTGGTACACCCATGAGTTTTTCCAGTAGAAACGGGGTGAGTCGTAACAGCAACCTCGGGTGCCTTCAAAATTGTACATGCGCATTGTAACACTGTCTCCTATGCGACGCGGCGTTCGCTGGTCGATGGTGGCCTAATAGTCACATGGATGTCGAACGAAGACTGTACATGGAATCGTAGATTAACTTGAGGAAACACATGACTGGTGGGTATCAAGTAACGTAGTAACACAGTAGATAATCCATGGGCAGGATAATAATTTTCGCTCTGTGACCACAATGTTAGGCAACTCAATACTTCGTGCCCTGAGGATTGCTTCGTCTACTATAGCCCTGAGGATTGATCACGACTACAAGTACCAATAGCGGAATACCTCGACTTTCAGATGAACAGTACTACACGCATGTTCGTCATGAGCTCACTTGGTCCTCACAAAACAACTGGCCAACGCACTACAACTACTAAAGACCCAAAATAGCAACAAATTCTGCTCAGACTGAGGCAACTACAGAGTGGGGTGATTTTCCGAAGCAAGACACACAGCGATACAATCATTGGACTTAGTATCAGGAGCGATCTGCGCAAAAGACTCGCCAATGAAGAAGTACGAACATACTCTGCGCAGCTCCCAAATGGTAGATCACACAGAAGGCAAAACACACAAACAGGGGTGGTTGCGATTGTCAAGACAATCCTCGTTTCTATCGATACGGTGAAACGACAATCAATCAAGGGGGGGGGCATGTTTGATAAACGAGAATGACTAGGTACCTATATTATGTGTAAGGTGGGCCATGAGGCCGTCTACAAGGAGCAACCACGTAGTTGATAACGATGACAGTGGCATTTGTTTAAATACAGGAGGTGCCTTCTGCGCCAGTATTGCCCGGGAAACCGCACTGTGTTAAGCACTGGGCCGACTAGTACATCCACATCGATGAGTATGACTACTGTAGAGTAGCGTGCGCACTCGTGCAATCAAATGTCGCGTGCACCAACGTCAGTGTCATGGCGTGTATATGGTTGGTTAATACTAGCCATATTCAAGGTAATAAACGTATGGTATGCATCGTAGGAGATGGGTGCAGCAGTCTCAATATAGTCGTATTATGCATTGTTTTGTTTGGAGAGGGGGGGGTGTAGTTCATTTTCATCCATGGCCGTAGTCGTATGACCATAGACCCTCGCATCCCTACAATGCCGGAACGGAGTATGCCGGGTGTTCACCGACAAGGCAGACATTGCTAACACCAAGCCCGAAGCGCCGTGAGGTGTTGGGTGAGTCGCATGAAGGGTGAACTGCATCCTACTAAGAACCGCTTGTGGGGCGGACTTGCATATGGATGACAGCTTCAACGAGTTAATTTAATTTCTGGTGTGGCCACTTCTTGAGACAGAAATGGGAGCACTATGTAACTGTGACATTGCTAGAACCTAGCGCGAAGAGGCGTGAGGTGTTGGGCGAGTCGCATGAAGGGTGAGCTGCATCCTGCTAAGAACCGCTTGTGAGGCGGACTTGCATATGGATGACAGCTTCAATGAGTTAATATATTTTCTGGTGTGGCCACTTCCTGAGACAGCAATGGGAGCACTATGTAACTGCCTCGCGGGTGCCTTACCATATACACACGACGTGATACGATCATTCCCCTTGTGCACAAAGCTTCTCCACCCCACACAAATGATGTAACTCGACCGCCAGCTTTGGTAACCGCCGAAAAAAAAAAACAAAAACAAAAAACGGTACCCTGTTTGTCTGGCTCACGCAATGAGAGGCGTGTTTTACAGCGTCGTCGCCAACCGACGCCAACCCAACCTTTAAACATATAAAATATTTAGGGGGGGGGGGGGGGGGTATATTAGCAGATCGCGGTGATGTTCCTTAGGCTGGCGTTTGACGAACTGATGGCACACATCATGAAAGTCAAGAAAGCCACACGAAATGTGCTTGTCGATTGGATGCCGCAGCTCGATCCTGTCCGGAAAGCTAAGGGTCATAAACTAGATTATTATAGTTGGCGGGCGCTGTACCAAGACCGTTACCCCCTAAGAATTAAATGTCCCACAGTGGTGAGTAGGGAAAGAGATGAGCAAGATTGACGTACACTTTGTCACAGTTCTGACATCACGGGAGTCGGGGCTGTAGACCGGGACAAATATCGAAATCGTGACATGCTCTGCGGTTGACCCGGCAACACCATTGTTTCCGTTCAGGTGCCCATTGGTATCGGGAGAGGTCAGACGGTACACGCCAGCACAGTAGGGACCCGAGAAAGCCCGAATAGACAGTTGGCATATGGTGGTGGTGGCAATGCAGGAGTTTGGAAACAAGCTAGAATACGAGATCTTGGTTTGGTATATTAGAAACATATATTGAAACTACTGTATTGTATACAGGGGGCGTCCGAAGACCCTTTGATGGTGTGATATCATGTTCGCTTTCCGTCGCCCCTACGAATGTTCCAGCCCCCCTCGTTATAAACAACTGGTTGGGTGTGATATCAATAGGATCGAGAGGGAACCTGACGCGAGCGGATACACATTTGACCCGCAACACTATCAAGACAGGTAATTGGTAGTAAAGGTGGTCATACTAGAAGGTTCGACGCAATGAATGGGCAACCACGTTAGCACGAATAGTCTGACTCCGGGAAACAGATACGATACAGTAGCGAAGCAATATAGGTTGAGTGGGTCGAGTGTGACTAGGCATAATCCAGTCATACAAGCTCCGGCAACATAAACACTACAGTAGGTCCATACGCAAAATTGAAGATATTCTGTAAGCTATCAGCATTATACCTTCACCATGTATAGCCATCAGTACATATTTCCCACGTGAATGAAGCAAACACCAAGGAAGCTCATGATATACGGTATAAAGTGAATTGCTGTTTATGGGTTCAATTCGGGCGTAATCTACAAATGTGCTGGGTGCACAATTAGTATTTTTCGAGCTATATCGTCTCTGAATACTTTGGCTAATTATGAGAGGTTGGGATGGTGTGGTTAGCCTATTTGATGCCGCACAGCCTAGGATAACCAACACGATGAACACAATATTTACCGTTCACCTTTCGATAACAAGCGGTAGGGCATGTCGAACACGCCCAGGAACTTGATCGCTGTTCTACTTTGTACGTAGAAACCGACGTTCGTGGACAACACAAGACTTTAAACATGGTCGATGACGACAACACGACGATGTTCATTGTTTGCAAATCTTGGGGAGATTCCCTGTTATGCGGAACATTAGTGGATATAAATATGGTGTCAAGCACGCGGTGCCGATCTAATTACGGTGTGGACCCACCAAATATCCGCAAGACGGGATGCGATCCACATACTCGCGTTGCACGATTGACAGTCAACGGATATAATATATGTAACGTATATTGAGGGGCTGCGTCTGCCGTCGGAACATAACAAGTAATTATCCGACTGTCAGCTCTTAGTTGGACCTCATGTCCTCCTAACGAACGATTGCAGAAGTCTCAATCGCATATTGATTTTAGTGTTTTGTGCGTGGTGTTAATGCTCACGAAATATATTACTCGTTGCACCCTGTATGCACATAACACGCAACTTGGGCATTGCATGTCGGGTACGGTTGTGAAGAAGGGTGGATTGCTGGCTGTCCTGGTGTTCAAAGATGGATGGTCAACGTTTTGTACCAAGCACAAGTAGAAGCACCGGCGTCGGTATACGTTCAGGGGCTATGGGCTATGACCCTCCAAAAAACGGATTGGGCTATAACTCTCTCGAAATATCAACCATTACTGGCCAAAAGGCCAAACAGGTGTCTTTATATGTATTGAAGTTGTGAGGCTTTACGTCTCCCAGGGCTGTATTTCGTAGCCGCATTTTCGTCTCCATTCGGCTCCACGGCAGGTTCGAGTTACCCGGTGCCGATCATCGTGCGGACCAACGGCAGATCCGGTGCTGCTTACACATCTGAACGAGGCCAAAAGGAAGGGCCTCGGCAAGCAATCAGCACCATTCAAACCGGGAGACTCTTAAAACAAGAAACTTCGTCAGACCTTCTCGTACGTCGCTGACTCTCCAACGCGACATGCGTACACCCCCGCCGTGCCGTGGTATCTGAAGAAAGCTGCTAGTCTCACGGGAGCTCGACAGCGCACAGCATGACATCCATCTCACGGAGGACCACAAGGAAGAGGCCGTTTGCGAATCGGCGCTGTGGCTGGAGCAGTCGCTGGATTGTCGAGAACTAAAGGTTTTCCTCCTCAAACCGTATGGTCTCCGGGTCTTTCTCGATACACTAACCGCTACGATAATCGCTTGTGTACTTGGGAGATATAGCACTTGAACATAGTATGTAGTCTATGCTTGGTGTTTTGGATGTGGAGAATGTCAAATGTCAGCACAAACAGCAGTAGTTGCAAATTCGCAGGTATCGTTGTACCGTTGTACCTTGTAGCTCGTTCGAAATTTCACACCCGAAACATCAGGCATGTACTCCATACTCTGTTCAAGTTCATGTACCTCCCAAGTACCCAAGCGATTATCGTAGCGGTTCATGTATCGAGAAAGACCCGGAGACCATACGGTTTGAGGAGGGAAAACATTAGTTCTCGACAGCCCAGCGACTGCTCCAGCCACAGAGCGCCGATTGGCGAACGGCCTCTTTCTTGAGGTCATCCGTGGGATGTCCTGCTGTGCGCTGTCGAGCTCGCGTGAGACTAGCAGCTTTCCTTAGGTACCACGGCACGGCGGGAGTGTAGGCATGTCGCGTTGGAGACACGGCACGGCGGGAGTGTAGGCATGTCGCGTTGGAGAGTCGGCGACGCACAAGAAGGCCTGACGAAGTTTCTCGTTTTACGAGTCTCCCTGTCTGGATCGCGACGATTGTTTGCCGAGGCCTTTTTTTTTGGCCTCGTACATATGTGTAAGCAGCACCGGATCTGCCGTTGGTCCGCACGATGGTTGGCACCGAGTAACTCAAACGTGCTTCGGAGCCGATTGGAGACGTAAAATGTAGCAACTAAGTACCATCCCGGGAGATGTAAAGCCTTACAAGTTAATTCTACGTAGTTTGATCTCTCGGTGATGAATGGTTGATATTGTTGGGAGTTAGGGCCCAATACGTTTATTGGACGCTCATAGCCTATAGTCAGGGGAGGCAGGCACACAATAATAACCCAGCGTCCGTCCAAACAGATTCTAGATAGTTCAAGCAACAGTGTCCTCCATTCTATAACAAAAACGTTTAGGTTCTTGGGGCCCAGGCACGCATCGGTACCTTTTGATATGTTAGCGTATTTCCAGAGCCTTTGTGTCTACGGAAAATATTGGAACGCTACAAACCGCGCACCAAGCTGGCAGACTCGCTCCTCTCAACCCTGACGAGAACCTTGACAATATTGAAGTGCGAGTGTTTGTCAACCCCAATGGTGCTGGCGATATTTTATGCAACACGAAGAAACGTAGACAACTATGGCGTACCGTTTTATACTACAGTAGGTGCCGTATATTGTTGACACGCTTTACCCACAAAGGGTGTTGAACGTTAGTTACGGTACATGATACACATCGTAATACTTCGCACAACGTCTATATGCAGAACACCGCGTTCTAGGGATTGGAAAATATCTACAAGCGGCACGTTGACGGCCAGAAAGTCGGTCATATGTCATTGTATGTGTAGTGGACGGTGTAACCACGCCTACAAAACGAAACATCGCAGAACAGTACTTTGACTCATCCCTCGAAGCATTATTTAAGCTCATTGATATGTTGTGCACGTGGCAATATTCAGAAGTCAGGGAAACAAGCACTGAGCAGGAACCGTTGAATGGCTGGGTTCGATATTGGTCGATATGTGGTAGAACATCGAGCAGAACAGGGAGAGGGGGACAGGATACCAATACCTACGAGAACCATAGGTGGAGACGACGAACACATGTGATAGCAAGGAGGAAAGGGCTTCAGGCTGCCCATACGCACACGGATGCGAGGAACACCTCCCACTGGGCAGTGAAGGGCGCCCATATATTGGTGCATAACGGCCCCCGAACAATGAACTCATGGGCCCGAAGACATAAGGATACTCTACGAGTTCAGGTGTCGAGAGAACAGTGAGTCCTAAGTGATTCCGGGGCGTAAAGTTCGGTTCATTCTGCGCAGCAAGATATGGCCGACAACGTTATGAAGGAAACGACGGCGGGAGAGGGCCAAGATAAGCATTGCCGATACTTCCAACCCAATCCTGTTGTGTACACGTTGCGGAATGTACGAGGCATCTAACATGACTAGTGCGGAGTTGAGTCAGTCGCGGGGTGGAACGCAAACATATACAGCACGAAGAGTACTGCAATACAGCATGGCACGAGAAGACAGTCTTTTCCACTGCCTTCCTGTCAAATGGGGGTAACTTGGGAGCAGCGACTATCATTGGACACACCCGGCGTGTGTTGTGATTAATGCGGGAGGAAATAAGAAGACCAGCTGGGTTCGGGGAGAGGCTACGATATCGGAGCACCATTTGGTTTCTGAGGGTGGACACTTAAGGAGCTCTATACCCAATCCGAATACTGATTTCGTTGTGAAACTCGAAGTGCTACACCATGAACAACCCCCTGGTCTAAGTATACACCGAGATCAGGTGCAACACGAAACGAAAATTCCCACGCGTTTAGGTGAAGGATCCCCGTCATTCAGAAACCGTGTCAGTCAAATAGTACTACCTCAGTTGTGCGTTCGTCTCAGGGTGAACGAAACAGTACACAAGCCACAACCAATCAGCTCATGGATGAGTAAGACAGAGTGATAACAACGAAGGTCGACTGTAGAGTCGCGAACGATGGACTGTGTAAGCTCCCACAGGATAGCGACTTGGCCCGACAACCTTCCATCGCTAAGCAATGCGGTCAATAACTTATCGCAGGCAGAGAGGGCGTATCGCATTTGAATCTGTGAGTGTAGTTGATATATAAATATTTGTGTTGTCTACTAAACTATGTAGTATACTATTGGTTCACGGCGCGAATTGATTCATTCACAATCGTTTCGCATTATATATACTGCTGTGGCGAGTATCATTTTGGACGACTGTGTTATTATGCTGCATGATAGAACAAAATCAATACAAACTTTCATAAAGAGTATGAATGTCAACCTTTCAACTTTAGCGATCTTTTCGGGGCCGCTGGGTTGAAACACTCGTGCAATAGCCCGCGTACACAGCGGCCGATTAGTGGTGCGTACTTGTAAATTGTAAACGGTCGGAGTCGACACCAACCTTTTCATAAGTTGAGAATATTAGTGGATTATCTATTTTACGTGGGTGAAAGGAGACGAAGGCACACAATTAGATGCATCTGACAACGGTCAGGTTTTGTCGATTTCATTCGGGCCGGGAGGGATATCCTAGGCGATTCGCTCGCATGGCGGTATGACACACTAACTCGACACACCGGCAGGAAATATACCGTGAATCATTCGAGACCCCCTTTGTTTAATTAAACCACTGAGGCTTTCCGAGTTCGTGTACGTAACCTCGTTTACTTCCTATAGTCAATGTCATATATGGTTGCTAGTGTACGCATCGATGTAAATAAGGGGATACATGCATTTACTGGGTGATGTTCTTCCTACCTGTTTTCTATGATTGTGACGCAACTTGTTCGTCCGTTCAATAATCACTGAAGCCTGTCTTGTGAACGCAGGTTGAGCTGTAGACATGGGTTAAAACTACTGTAGGATCACAGCGACAACATTATTGATATCCATTGCGCTTGTCAGGACGGTCAAGGAACAGGTGAGTTCTACAAGTCAGGCATAAATGGGTGTAATCACGCGTGCTATGACAGAAGTAACACGTCTTGGCTGAATGTTTATTGAATGATCGGGCTCCTTAATCAAAACTTGTGTCCGGCTTTCACCCTTGCAGTACACTCGTTTTCATTGAATGCTCAGGCCATGGGGTTGATCATTGGGCAGCTTTTTATTTCCCTCCAAGCTATTGTGTGGGTGTTGTACATAGCTCCGAAAGTGACCACCCTCAGAAGGCAAGAACACGGTCTTTTCACCTCTACCTTAAGATAGCATGCGTCCGGTCGTTGCCAAATGTTTCGTTGTATAGTTAGGTCAAGGTATTATTTATCGGGTAGCATATTTAGCTTCCGCCGAAATCAGTTTAGTGGTGAGATATAAATATCCTCTACCAAACTCAAGTAAACAACCTTAGAAAGCACAGGGTGCACCTCTACCGTAGCATGCGTTCATATTTGATGAGACTGAACTGATCACAAGGCTGGGCATCCCAGGTGTAATATGGAAGACCCAGTTGTTCCGTTGCACTTCAGGCCTTACACCAATCTACCGAGGCCGTGGTAGGCGTTCGCCGTGCGTCCTAGTGACTTTACATCCAGGAGTAGTGCAAACCGGTATGGCAAAAAAATCTGGATTCATGTTCGAGTGCAATGCGCTGGCCATACCCGAGCCAGCACGCGTTAATGCTTGCGGTGATACGGCACCTCTATCAAACTACTGTGCGATCCAGGTATAAACAGTGAGGCGGGGGCAAGCCATATTCGCCAGGCGGCGACAGCAAGATTAGCATGGACTGCAAATAGGGATGGCTTTGCACGTGCAAAAACGGAGGGAAGGATATAAGCACTGTATTGCCTTAATTGAACACCAGCTTGTTCAGCCGCTATTCGTATCCTTTTTAATTAGCTTAATTCAGGCAATAGACGAACGAGGGGAATATGGCCGACCAGATGTGTCGTCGATGCACAGGAAATCCGCAAAAAAAACAGGGGCGGATGTTGAGGAGTCTCACGTCTTGATGGGTGTAGATCCTGTGCGTTGTTTACACTAAACCATTGATTCTCCCCCAGCACACCCATAATTCGTCCTGCTTCTTCATCAGGTAAATCTACTGTACTTGTAGAGAAAACCAGGTTGTGTGTGGTCGAACACATACGACACAAAGGTACACCATTGAACTACCGTGATTTCTACTCGGCATACAGGTACATAGCATGCAGGAACGCATGCATTACGGTCGGCGGTGACAGGGATTGAGAACGGGGGGGGGTCTTCCTGTATCACATAACGCTATTGTACTCCTAGAGATAAACCCGTTTTGTGGGCACGCAACTACTGCACAAAGGTATTTATTTGAAGCACCGTGATTTCTACCCGGCATACATAGCATGCAGGAACGCGTGACGCGTGCTACGGTAGAGGTAGCACTTTCTGGCTGAATCGTTTTCTGAACGATCGGGCTCCTTAACCCAGATTCGTCGGACTTTTTTCATTTTTGTGACGAATAATGTTTCAGAGTATACTTCGGTCAGGATATTTTATTATCCAGCAGCACTTTTATTTTTCCCAAAATCATTTTTTCGGTGAGGTATGCCGCTCCTTAAGTGAGGAGCTCAGAAAAAACATGGTGCACCTCTATCGTAGCATGCGTCGCGTCCGTTACGGGTGGCTTCCGATAAAATTGAGAGGTGGGGGACAACGGTTCGCGGGAAACCGCGGTAGATAAAAGTAGGAGCGACACGGCAACCAGCGTATCCCGGTACAATATAGCACAATGTAAATACAGTAGAACCTTGCTACTTCTACCATAAATGAACTGCGGCGGCTACCTGAACGGTTGTGTTATTGTTTTACTTCGGTTTGCTTGTGATTTCTTTATTTCCTTTCGTTTTTAGTCTTACTCTGTTTACATATATACTTCCTCCGCACAAAAGTAAAGTCGGCTATGGCGCACGGGCCATGGCTTTTAAACGAAAAGGCGTACAATGCTATAGGTAGTTTGTTTGAAAATATCAAGTCACAGAGATTCTCATGCAAAACAAAAGAAAACATCCGAGTTTATTGTACGAGTATTGATAATATGTTAGTCAAATATGACCATAGTTTGGCTGATTTCGGCTAATTAGTACCGTTTTCGGCCGATTTTTTACTAGTTTTGCCTGTTTTCAAGTTGAACATAGCCGAACACATGATAACATGCTCTCCGACGAATCATATGTATCGTATATCAGTGATGAAGCGGAAACAAAACGCAATTTTAACTTTATTAGGGCCTTTTTTAGCCTTTTTCCATGCTTTCAATTTTCTTCTCTGTTTCCGGAAAAATGGGCGAAATACGGCCTTTTTTCGGCCTCTGGCCCATGCACGACGCTGCGCGAAAAAAAAGCAAAAAATGGGGTTCATCTCAAACAATGCCAAATATTTGAAATTTATCATCGTCAGCGTCATCGGACACGGCTAAGCGCCCGTGTAAACATAACAGACGTTACTTATGTGTTGGAGGAAGTATTTGCAATTATACCGTAAACATTCTCCTAATTTATACTTGAGTATCATACATGCGATGTACTGCCTGTTTGTTTCGAGTACGGCTAGTACTGGGGTACTTAGCGGAGAAACAAATGTATTTACGTGGTGGTTCAAATGACAGGCGGGACTCTACGGCACTGGAACTTTAAAACATTGATATTAATAGTTGAGATAAACCATTCGGTGCACTTCTTGTGAATCGAAATGTTGAAGAACTGTAGACTGTCCATTTTGATGTTTTTTTCGCTCATAAAGCTTAATTTTAAGATAGTTCAGCATAATTGACCTCTAATAACGAAAACCTCGGACCATACTTCACTGTTGTCATGTCAAAATGAAAAACAACCATGCCAAATTTTGTTTCCAAGAATTCAAAAGACTTAGACCTATGCCAATGGGAAAGCGATGTTGCCATGCATAGTTTGAATCCTGAAGATCCCCGCCAGAATTTTCCACAACAAGCTTGCTGTAAGACCGATTATTAAAATGGAATGTTCCCAACCTTTGGAAAAGCCCGAAAAAGGCAATTCTGGGGCCAATGTTGGGACAAGATCGGCTTCAGAAACACTCAGGCGGACGTTTAGTTCGAAGCGGCGAGATTCCGAGTCCTCGATAGACATGGGTCGACAAAACCAACGGCTGCGTCGTGAACTGTGAACGCGGTGCGCTCGTTAGGGTCTCCGACCCGCCCTAGGGTCACCGTGTTCACACGATGGCCGTTGATATGTGGCGGGCGCTGGCCAGGGGTACGATACACAAACAATTGGCGGCTGGTGTGCAAAAAACAGATGACAACATTTCTTGTTCCGTATCGAATGGCAAAACATAGTATTGTTTTCGGGTTTGGGAGAAGAGCGTAGGACGCCGCCGGCAATCTCTCGCCCCCTAGACCATGGATCCACCTGATATCTTCGAGGCCGTCATCTACACTCGTTGGTCTTGCCCGACACGAAGCGGGTTAGCCGTGGGCTGAGTCTGTGTCGAGATCGATTGCCTATCGTCGCACGAGCTGATTTTCATGAGGGTGTTGGACGATTTGCAACGAGAAAAAGCTAATTGCGCCGCCTGCAGCCGTTTTAAAAAGCTTAAAAAATAATCAAACATTTTCCCCCTTTTTCCCCACAGCGGTGGTACGAGAACATTTTCTGCTGTTTCTCGAAAGCAATTTTTTTGAAAGAAAAATTTCAAACTTCGCGTTCCCATTGGCATAGATCTTAGCGGGTTTTGTTTTTCCTATAAGGGCAGTTATTGCTTCAAGATTCAACGTTAGCTAAATAACTCGATCTACCAAGTTGGCAGGAGTTACTTAACACGGCGTTGTATGCTCGCCGAAAATAAAACCTGACATACACGCCTTCCCCACGTTGCTGCGCTTAGGTCAAAATACGTGTAGTGTGCACATTAAACCGTCTCTTCTTGCCTGTCGACATCCAGCACACCCAGTGTCCGTGCCGATTCTTCATCCTAGAGAGATGATACAGGCTCTGTGGTCACAAAACCACGACACATATATACTACAAGGTAATGAAGCAAACACAACAAACAATGCAATGCCATGAACGGCAATGATACACCTCGACCGCCGCCGTAAAAGTAAATGACTTGACGGGCGTGCCGTGATAGCAGAACCCGGAGATAGGGAGTAACAATTCTATTGAAAAACTGTATTATTCTCGGTACTGACCTCCGACTGTCTACGTTTGTCAGCCTCCTTCGAAGCTGCTGGTGTGCTGTACTGGTGCTATGGTGCTCACACCCAATGAGCAGCACACAACATTCAAAATATGAAAATTAATGGGGGTATCCACACAGAAAAAGAGACGTTTTCGTAGAAATCACGACCTACCTTGCCCCGCAACTACTGGCCAGCTGCAAACACAGCAGCGCTGTCTGCTCGCGTGCTCTTTCAGTTTCTCAGCACTGTTTCGTGCTGTACCCACTTTGTATTCCAACTCACTCGATCAACCAAACAGTGGCTCGTTGCTGTTCGTTTAGCCAAGAATTTGAACCAAACGCTTATTTCTCTCTAAAACAACCAAAAAATAATTATCCTTGGAACGGTTCCCGATCTGTAACCTTCCTCTCCTTTGCTTTAGCGGGTGTGCCGGACAATACACCAAGATGGATGAAAAATCCTTGACGGACGCCCTTGACTGACTGAAGGTTTGACGGTTCCCTGTCTTCTGACATCTTTGGTCATATACGACAGGCCCTACTTACCCTGCTAGCAATCCAAATGTGCGAAAGAGAGAAAACGAAAGGAAATAAAAAGTGAGAAGGGAAAAAACAAACAAGGGAGAAAACAAAGAAGCAAAAACAAAACAAAGACAGACACTATATAATAAATATAATAAAAAACAACGTAAACGAAGGAAGGCTGATAAGCAACGGAAAGGGCAGGCAACCATAGCACAACAAAAGCACCCTCTAGGCAGCCGGAGGTAAGGGGAAGTGAGAGAGGGGCGTAGGGGAACAGTGGCTGACGAAAGTAGGAATGATACGGCAGACAGGGCTGCAAGGTAACATACCGACTAGTTGGTAGACACTGTCTACCATGTACCAGACTGACTAGTTGGTAGAGACGGTAGTGTATAAGGTTTCTACCGACTTGTCGGTGTTATACCTTGAAACCCTGTCTGCCGTCTACTCCCTGCTTTCGTCCACCGCGGTTCACCTACGACCGGTGCATAGTTCTTGTACCGGTAGCACAGAAATCTCCTACCAACTGTTCGGTCTGCTGCGGTGTCCTTTCTGCTTTCGTCAATTCACCCGCATTTCCCCTACGACCGTTGACCCCCCCCCCTGTCCTTTCCTTTGGACAATTCCTATACAACGGATGTGTGGCGCTTCCTACCTTATTCCGCTTCATCTTCGCGCTACACACGAAATATAAGCACATAGAAGAGAAACTAACAAAACATATAATCGAATTACTCAGCGTATTGACCGATATATGGTCTTAATACATATTACAGTACAAGGGAGGGAATCCCTACCATGTACTGGTATGAAACAGCGCCTGCACAATAAACCCGTACGAGAATGTCCGTAATATCTCTCGAACTACAGTTCGCACGCCAAACGCCCTTCACTACTGTGTTGCTCTTGTCCAAGCGGCCATGGAGACATGTTGAACGTCGAAACATTCGGCGTACTCTTGTTTCATTGCACGAAGGCGACATGCTGTGTTTGTTGAAGGAACCAGGTTGTAAAAAGAAAAAAATAATAACAAAAGTCGAGTTTACCGGTACCAGGTATATTATAATACCGCAGTGTTAAACAAGGAGGGGATCCTATCACGTTTAATTATCCGCTTATACTCGTACGAATAAGTGGTACCGGCAAGCTCTACTGCAGTATACATCAGTATTGAAGTAGACTCGCTGCTATCTACCCATCCGAAGTAACGAATGGGAAGAACCGTCGGTGTTAAAACAAAAGAGCAATGTTGTGTACTGGACAATATTGGTCACCCGTAGGAAGAGGGATAAAAAACAGAACATGCCATAAAAATAACACAGAACAAAATAAACAAATGCATCGAGTATACTGTTGCCAGAGGTACATTCCAATACCGCACTAAAATATGAGGGGAGTTTACCACGTTCAAACAGCCATATTAAGCTATACTGCATTACGTGATAGTATGCATGTAATATGTTGTCAATCCGCGAGAACAGCTGTAAGGCTGACATGCCCATCTTCGTGTAAACTTGTACCAATGGCTTCACGGTCTGAAGTATAACGCACATTCAGATGGTAACAAAAGGTACGAATCTACATGTTAGGGACGGGCAGGCTGTACTCACGGATGGCTGTAAGCGTTCGGGCCTTAATACGGATGCTAGCAGTCCAGATGCGTTGAAAGAGAGAACAAAAGAGAGAACTACCAGAATAAAAAATAATGAAAACAAATATTATATAGTAGCCCCCCCCCCGAGGACATGGGCAGCCAGTACAAACAAATGAAAAAAACAAACAACACAAAAAGAAAACTCAATAGAGTACGACTCAGAAGAAAAGGAAAGATCAGGGGTCAACACAACAGAGTGAATCACCCTTCAGGCAGCCGTAGCAGTTTGCGGTACTGGTAGCACAGGCAGGTTCTACTTACTAGCTAGTCGGTTTGGGACGTTTTATCCTGTCTCCCGTCCACTTTCTGCTTTCATCAATCGTTTTCCTACGACCATTACGTGTTGCGCTTCACCACTCAATACATAAATAACACGTAAAACAATTGCGACAAAACCAAAAGCAAGAGCATAAAGCGACCACAACAAGACGATATAAAGGCCAGCGCCCGAAACCAGGTTTACCTGGTCCGTTTGGGGGCCAAACACAGGAACATAGTTTAAACGAATTTAAAATTACGCACCACGAGCCCTGCCATTGGCCCAAAGCGTATTGCACCTATGATAGCCCCATTGAAACCCAGGTGAAGCTGAGTTTGTCTACTCAGCTTGACTTTCAACTCGTTTTTGTCGTTTTTATCCAATCAGAAACCCCTCGTACTTCCAGGTTATGTCTCCTATACAAAGGCCGACGTTCGTGGAGACTCATGCCTCCCTTGCCACCTCGTATCACGCCACTCGGGCAACACACGCATCTGCCAGCAGACCTCCGCCGAGATGTCACGACATATATACGGATAAGAGCTACAACGAAAACACCATGACAGTCCTGATTTAAATGAAACTCGGTTTATCGTTCGACGCCGGAGCTTCGTGCGGCCGCCGCGGAGCGCTTCTTAGAGGACGGCCGTGAGTTCAAGGCCAGCAGGGCGACAAAACAAAAACATATCTGCACCGGCGTATTTCTAGTGCCCCCGCCAAACCTCGGTGATACTCCGCACGTTCGTGTGGAGCCCCCCCGGAGGTGGTATTGCCCCGCGGTGCCTGCCTGATGATGCAACTTGACAAAACGCCCTTGTACAAAATAAAGGCCCAGCCACGAGAGCATTATTAGTGATTGTGAACTGGACTCCGGAGACTCACTTGCGCCCTTCGTAGAGTGTTGCAGTCACGGTTTACACCTAAAAACATTCACTCTCCATTCTACTGCGACTTGCGTACCAGGTACCCAGTATACAATAACATAACCGAAATATTCACGTTACTATTACTAGACCTATAGGTCATATA
This sequence comes from Saccharina japonica, assembly GCA_008828725.1. Taxonomy (NCBI): domain Eukaryota; class Phaeophyceae; order Laminariales; family Laminariaceae; genus Saccharina; species Saccharina japonica. The sequence goes on from MEHQ01001163.1 coordinate 1,510,022, forward strand.
CACGCATAGTAATATCAGTACCCCAAGGGGTAACGCTCGCCATTCGGGTGTATTTTCAGGCGGTTATTAGTACGTACATGGTTTTTGCCCCAAACGGACCAGGTGCACCTGGTTCTGGCCGCTGCCCTTAAATACACAATTTCGTGGGCCGTGCTGTCATGCTTGCCCTGTATCCCAGTGTCGAAGTTGGGTGACGACAGGGCTTGTATCTCTCAAAAATGGAGAATCAACGTGGACACTCGGGTGTTGCCGGTCCTTACAGCACGTAGTGGGCGAAAATGGTAGGCATATATTTAGGGTCTTCTGTACTACATCATACATATATTACACCTCCCTGAGGGACAATGGCACAATGATCCAGAAATCTTCTTCCTGGCGACCCAGGTCCCGGTGGCCTCAGGTCTGGATGGGGTCAGGGTGTCAAGTGGGAGCAGGTGCCTTTAAAGCCGAGTTCTGGTGTCAAATGTGTGTTTTGTAATTGGTTTCAGCGAATACCTGTGTCATACCCAAAATGAGGAGTGCCCCAGTCGTATGGTATGTGATATCGAAGTATATATTACACGTCGAATGTGCACGGTACCTGGTATGTACGGACGTAGTTGGACGAATGTGTGAACGAACCTACCCAGGTGCGCAAAATAGTTAACACAAGTGAAATGAAAGAAACCGAGTACAAAGCACAGGCTTAACGGTGTGCGATCAGGCGTTCGGCCACGGTCAAACCTTGTGCGAGCATATGAACTTGCACATCAAACAGACTTCACGTCGTGCGTAACAATGAATAGCACACAACCCATTTCATTTTCAACCATTTTTCCTCGAAGTCATTAGAAACAATTGACCATTAAAACACCATACTATCAACTGGTGTTGACTCGCGCAGAATAGGGTGGGAGTGCTTCGAAGATAAACATATGCTTGGAGGGGAAGAGAGGCACGCCGGGAGAAGATGGCACGCACGAAGAGAGCGAGGCAGGAACGGTCCGTCACCCCAAAGGAGCAAACGCAGCCGGTGGGGAGAGGTTGGATAACGAGGGCGCGAGTGCGCAGCGGTTGGTTGTAGAGAGTTTCAACACGTGTGTTCTTCACTTGACGCTTATCTCGGTGCGTCACTCCTAACATGATGCCATCCCGGCCGTAAATATATGGGGCATTTAGATGGCCACGAGTTTGTACGAATGCACCTAATATTCACGACCATCTTGTAGTCACAGACAGCCTTCAAGACGTGCTCGACGAGGCGGCACGCCGCACAATATCGTACAGGCTGCGCCAAACGAGCTGAAACTTGAGAAGGGTAGGCAAAATTATGAGTAATGGCCACCGTCTCGGCGGTGGCGTCAGCGGGTATCGTCGGGAATCGTGTGTGGAAAACAAATCGCGGGTTCGGCGTTTCTGAGTGCAGGCAGACACACACTTCTCGACCATCCGTCGGGAAAACCCTTAGCTTCTAAAGGAACACGGCCTTGGAAGTTCTCCGTAAGCGCCTTCGCTTCGGGAAGATTTACCCTCAACGGCAGACGGTCGGGGCGGGGGCGGGAAGGTGCAAACTAGCAAGAGCCGTTCAACTGTTCTCAAACTAATATACCTGCAATGAAACCGAGCATACGATATGTCAAACCTTCGTGTTGAGTATACCATATACACATCAGGCATATATTTACACAGATGAAAAACAAAGACACCGCATACACAGGTGCGTTTGTAGCAGTACGCTTGCCCACGAGAAAAACAGTCGGTGTTTGCCAATATTGGACGTGGGCCGGATGTTGGCTGAATCGGTGAAACATGGCGCGAGAAAGTCGCCGACCACATCCACGTCCGGAAACCTTTCAGAGATGGCGAATGTATTGACATTGTGGGTTGGGAATCAGTTCCGTACGTCGGACCAGTGTTACAGCTTTCACGGAGTACACGGTTCAGCCTCCCTTATGGTCACCGGAGGGAAAAATAAATCCCCTACCATTTACGCCCTGTGTGAAAGCGAACGTTCACTTTGGATAATGCCTGCACACGGGGCAAAATGTCGGAGCCGGAAGGCGGGGTTCGGGGGATTTAGTGGAAAGCGGCAAAAACCAGTTGGTTTCGTAAACCTAAGCACAGCCAAACGTGGCGGGCGGGAATGCATATAGGTTTATAGTCGGACAATCAGTAGGTCAGAGGTTAGGGTTAGGGTTAACTCCCCTCACTCGAACCCCTTGTCCTCTCCTTCCCCCCACGAAGTACCTCAGAGTGCCCAGCCGGTGTTTTCCGAGGGTCGCTGCAGTCAAACATATGGCATACATCTTTACGTTCGCCGACAAACGACATACGATGAACATGTGTGGGGGTTATGTTGATCGCACAACAAGAAACCACCGGGCAATTAAGATACAGCAGCTATCGCGACCAATGGTGTTTGTTCACACCCCGAGTGCCGTGGTGGTCGAATTATGACGAAAACATCACATTTATTCGGATAACACATCTGGCACTGAGAACTTGCGCATCGTAATATTCACGACTGTCGCAAACTTGTGTGTATCGGTGGTTCCTACTCGGTCTATTGATCGGTTCAGCCGTGCACATTTTATGAAAAACGTGTTTGCCCCAGGCAACCAGATGGGAAATAAAGTTGTGGAGGTCAGACAGTAACCCGTGGGTACTTGACAAAACTGTCACAATATGGGGTACTGTGCGAGACCTGTAGAAAAGGGGTGCGGAAGAGAGCACCTAAAAACCGTGTAAACAAACATAACACCCCTGAAGTGAACCGGCAATAGAACCTCGTCTGCTACGGGAACTGTGGGGACATGGTTCTGGGGTGTATTGCAACGGCAATGGGGTTTCAGTCGTCACGATAATCTGTTGATGTTAGCTACGACCACCTCTAGCGAAAAGTAAAGACCACCTCTAGCGAAAAGTAAAACCAAATCGCGAAACATGTATACCGAGGGAAATACTTCGCCACAACATAGATGATTCATCACATTTTCAGAAGTACATACTGTAGGGTACTTCTTCCGTTCTCCACGCGAAATGGATTTAACTGCAGCATGAACTAACACCCTATCTGCGATACCCAGGTGGTCACCGGTGTATACCTTGAGAGCGTATTCTGGGAGACCCGAAACAAACATTCCTAGAGCCACAAATCTCTAGGTCAGTCTTGGCCCAACGTGGAACGTGCACAAGGTCCCCGGGTTTGAAAAGTCCCAAGCGAACGTGCTGTGTTTTTATCTCGTTGATTTATGTACCATTCACAGTGCAGTGTGAAGAGAATCAAAGACAAAAACGATATAAACACCCAACGCTAGCTAGATACGTACGACAAACATGCGGAAAACAAAAACCCAGAAAAAGGAAAAAGTACCACGATCTTGAGACAAAGCGCAAAGCAATAAGAACACGATCGATGCATGAAACTGAAAACTACAATCAGCGGAAACAACAATCGGAACCGATGTACACGGGCAACAGCAAAACACACATTAGCAATTGCATGGTCAATAGTGTGTTGTTGTATGTTTTTATCAAAAACAAATCTCACTTCGTACTTTGCACGGCACCAACACGACAAAACTGGCAAACCTGGGGTATTTATAAAAAACAAACCTGCAACAAATTTTGTTCAAATTGATTAAAACGAACAAAACGTAGGCACATGCCGCTTTGGGGGGAAACTACCATTTTGTACGTTTTAGATAGTTTGATTTGTTGATTTCCAGCGTCCATTCGGCAAAACCAACGAAACACAAAAACATGTAAAATAGTAATATTATGTGAATGGGTTGTGATCGACGCAAACTCACAACTTTTACGGTGCACACATATTGCAGATAACCAAATGATAATCTGTTTTTTTTTTACAATTAATTACCATGCGTTGGGAGAAAAAAAAAACACGCAGACGTTGCAAGACCTTCCGTAAATCTGACGTCAACCTCACACGTTAGGTGAAGTTCGCAACAGGATATCTCATAATCGCGGTGCATTTGGGTATGTTGCTGTGTCATATCCATTGTTGCCATCGCCGCAGCGTGCCAAAGTGAATGTTGTGGTTTCGCCCCGACGTCCCGCCACATACCCAAATCACCACCCATGTAGGTGTCATGTTAAACTACCTACTTGCCGCCGCAGGCGTGTTTCGTCAATGAATGTTCAACTGTGAAGGCCATGTTGCTGCACATCGTTTTTAATCCTTCTTACCAGCATCGGTGAAACAAGAGCACCTGTCCAAAACGGTCTAACTCCCCAATCACCCGTGTAGTGCTTCATAAATTGTGTGTTTCCATTCAAAATGACGTTCGACGAGTCCGCGCACATGGCACTTGCGCGGGGGGGTAGGTAACAACGCGATGTATATTTGTATATAGCGTTTGGCTCAACCCGTAGTAGGAATTTGCAGTCTTTGGTTTCGTATTTTCTGACCGACTGAGGTTCTCACAATAATCACTACCTAGATCCTGCTCGTATATTGGTTTTAGGAATATACTTCGTATCCTCCAAACTATGGCCGGGTAAAAAAACAAATCGACGTAATGATTCGGGTGCAATATTGAACTTACATGAACTGCGAACTTAACCCGGCACCCGTACCGCAGAACTGGTCGTTAAGATGAAGTGTGATGGTTTTCGAAGTGTGAAGGTCATGAGGCGGTTTTTGCTACGGTGCCAGGGTGACGATCAACAACAAGAACATGCGAGCTAGCGGCTCTTTTGTGGCCTGTAAAACTGCTCGACCGCCGAGCGTACGTCACCAACAACAACCGGACTCGCTCCAAAAGGACGGCGATCGCCGTGAGAAGTTTTCTTCATAAGGTATACACAGTGTTTCCTTTGGCGATATTACAGAATGGCATGAGTAATACCAATCTCAACGTAACGATCCAGGCACGCCAATTGAATCAAAAGCTGTTCCGATGGTTTGCCAAGTGTTGGGCTGGCTAAGCCTCCCAACGAGAAACAGACGATACACGTCCACCAGCTATGGTACGATTAGCAGGGAGAAGTAGGACGGTACCGCATTCCCACTGATGTCGCCAGCTGGAGAAGCCAAAATATTAAGAACTAATCTCCTTTCACGACAGAACAGTCCTAACACAAGCAGCTCCGACACAAGTATCGGCCATTAGGCTCTAAATCGGATTGGGTCGGGCTTAGAAGTCAGCCGTTGCTTCAGTTCAACGTGCAGCGTTACCTTCGTACCGTGTCGAACTTTCAGATCAAGGGCCAGAACACCGGGCACGAATCGGCGTAGAAGCAAGCTACGATAGAGGTGCACCATGTTTTTTCTGAGCTTCTCACTTAAGGAGCGTCATACCTCACCGAAAACAATGATTTTGGAGGAAAATAAAAGCGCTGCCGGATGAGGAATATCCTGACCGAAGTATACTCTGAAACATTAATCGCCACAACAATAAAAGTCCGACGAATTTGGGTTAAGGATCCCGATCGTTCAGAAAACGATTCAGCCAAAACGTGCTACCTCTACCGTAGCACGCGTCCGTAGAGGTCTTTGAAAATGAGGTGTGGGGCGTGGAACATTAAACGCTGCCTCATCGCCATGTGCGAGGTTGATTTAGTACCGTGGGTGGCTTCCGCACGAAGGGTCAGCATACCGTGCACACATCGGCGGAATACACGTTTGAACACCCGTACGCCTTCCCGATTATTCTGGTTGATACCGACGGCGCAGCGGCATTTTAAATTCAAACAAATGATAGAAACCTGCATGTCGTTTGTTGGCAGGTTCTACCGTAGCGGGCTGGATAGATAACTTAAACTGCACACACAACGGCTAACTTAAAAAAATACCAATTTGTTTTCCGATGACAGCGACACGCCATTTCATAGTTGTTTGTTTAGTGATATACCTGCCTCACGAGCGAAAGTTATAGCTCAGAGTATACGTTTCTTGGGTATCGATGGTACATACACGTTTCACTAAACAGTAGAACATCAGTCTCGACAGGTTCGTTAAACAGAGAATATAAGCTATTTTCCTATTCGGGGGCAGGCGCCTCCTCAATAAACACCGCTTCATTGAGTAATCGATATTTCCTGACTGCCAATACTCATTTGCCTTTTGTTTAGGTGCTCGACAGCTGTCACAAATAACTACCAGGTATCTTCTACGGTGTCAATCTTGGCTCACAGAGGAAATCGACACCTTAAGAAGCTCAAGTACGCCCTCCTTACCATCGGAAAGACGTTATCGTGAACGAACAGTGGGGGCTATAGGCCTGGCGTATACAGTTGAACTACTGGACGTAGCCGCCTTGGACATGGGTTCCATTGCCGGGAATGCTGTTTTTCTCTAGCCAGAAAAGGCTCGTACGGTAGACGAGGGAACACGCGCATATATATATTGCAATAGTGTTGCGTCCTGAAGAAAAATAATATATTGTATTCCCTGACTCCTGTAGTTGATGGGTATGATGAAGCACTCGAAAAATGCTGAGAGTACTACGATTGTAAATAATATCGAGAGCGGATTTTTTGCCGGCGGGAATGGTGGGTTCTCAACGAACAACGTGGAAGATTGAACGAAGGAAATCTGGAGTTTGTGGAGAGGTACTGAATCGTTGAAGTGATTTGATAGGGGATGGGGAATAGGGTCATCATGTTGGGAGGCTGCAGTGAGTGGTTGCACTGGAAGTGCATTGGAGTCTGGGAAGGATTGAGATAGAAAGGAAGAGTACCAAATAGTACTGGGCTCTACTCGTGGGTGTGGGCGAGCAGGGGTCTGGCACTGGGTGGGAGTTCGGCGAGTTGAAACAAGAACCCGCCCGCCCTCCCTGGGGGGTTAAAGTACGGTAGGGTTTACAGGAGAAAGTGGCACTCTATATCGGGTGTGTTTTATATGTGCTACGTATAGATTAAGTGTGGATATGATCCAGCACTTGTTAATAATAATTCCAGATTCATGAACAAAACAAAAGAGAAAACGCTTGAGATGCGAAACAAAGTTTGCACCTTTTTCGATATACTTGGCCATCGCAACCCTCTACACACGTTGGCATGTGGACCACATTGAACATTTTGTCATAGCCTCCATGGGGGGTGGCCCAAAAATGCCAGGTGTCAAGATTGAGGGACAGTACAGTATAATCAAGTCGATAGGTTTTCGGCTACTACTTTTCTGAACCCGTGTGCGAGTTTAGGGTGGTCCGCCGCATTCGTGGGCAAATCATCAGCAAAAAACTGCGTCCCATATCATTTTGCTGAAGGTAGGTCCTCTTGTATGCTGTGGGCTGAACATAGACAATATATATATTAGTTGTGGCTGGCGGCATAGTGAACACACTCGATACGAATCTTGTGCTCCGCTTTCGATGTTCTGATGCGCAGAACCGCGTGGTTGTCGTTCGTTCCTGAGACCCTAAACTACGAGAACAGGTATAGCGTACCCCGAGGTGCCGTCGGTGGTGTGAAAAACGTACCAGAAGATAATATATACATAGACACTGACGAAGCAGACATCGCATCACCTACCAAACAAATATAAAGTGTAGCAGTAGGAGTGGCAGCAGTAATAACTAAACCTCCCCGAAGAAACTATAAAAAATCTTGGCCGGTCGCTGTGCTGCGTGTTCGTTCCTCTCGTGCATGTGGTGGAAAGGTGATCGTGGAAGCAGCCACGTGCGTCTAAGGATGATTCGCCAGCCTAGAGCCTATCTACCATCCAGCGCTCATCATCCAAACTAAACCCGTTCCCGATGATGATACCGGTATTTTATACGTACCTGGTACGGAAGAAACTGTATTTATCTGCGTACAGTGCCTACGCGTATCTCCGTACAGCGTACCCGAAGTATAATTTTGTGCGTTTGGCAGAGTTTGCGGTTTGTACGACGTAGGCGTGTTATTTTATTGTGCGTGCCGATAACTTTGATTTACGCACCAGGTACTATTTTGTTCGGATCACTCTGTTCGGGTCATCCACACAGAACGCAAGTGTTTTCATGTCGCCACTATTATTTTCACGCCCGCCCTATAAGCTTGGGCAAGCAACTAATCGGGAAGCATTACCGACGACAGTGGACCCGTCAACTATACCATAATATGTTGCTATTGCAATGTCCATTGTCCTTTGTTCAGAGTTGTGTACGTAGTGGCAGCAACTGCTATCGAAATAGTCATGTACTACCCCCAGCCTCCCAAACTGAAGCCACGCGAACGACATGGATTATCATGTGTCAGCCCCTGGAACACAAAAATACGGATGCAACAGAGTATCCTATGGCAGCAACATCAATAATATTGTGCATACCTCGTATACTCTCCGCCCCTACACATATAGTAAAGCTGATGACACTGGAAGAGTTTCCCACCGATTGGACAATATATGGAAGCCTACTGTCGTAGAATCCCAAAGGTCCCAAGTGATGTGGTAGCTTTGACCCGCTACCGAGGGCTGCACGTTTTCTTCCTTATATTTAGGGCAAGGAGAGAGCCCTCCACGTTGGGTTAACAGCGTGGAGAAGAGATAGATCGAGTGAGGTGCGGGCGGGCAAACAAGGCCCGTCTCGACTTCAAGGAGGCTCGGTTATTATGCCGAGTTCTCCGGTTCTCGGAAAGATACTCAGATGTGATAACACTTCTGGTGTATCTTTCATGGGTACATGTGCAACGACCATTCTACGAACTTTCCCCAAAACCTGTCCTCCACAGTACCCCCCTCTTTATGCGCTACAAATCCATCTTGTTAAGGATGAATTGTGGCGATCATTCAGTAAGGGAATGATACTTTATATGGTGGTAAAGGTACTTGGGTCATAGTACGTAGTATTGGAACGTTCGCTAAACTTTCTTGTGTTAGGTGTTCGTCTCCTCACTGTTGTGTTGAACAAACACAGGCCAGTATAAGAACTCCATACACTAGTTAGTTGGCATGTTAACAGCTTCGTTTAGATTCGGAGTTTATATGAGTGCCCTCATATATATTTCAATGTAAAACTAAGTGTGGCCGCACGAAGTTAACATTCCCATGGTAGCTGATAGAGCATGGGCGAATTCTTTTGTTAAAAGGAACTTCTGCTACCCTCAAATTGATTTGAGGTGTGCTAGATTGTACCAATTAATATCTCAGTTATACTTTGATCAATGTGGTCGCCCCGATGGTCTAGAGGTAACCTCGAACGCTTCTGAACGTTGATGTCTGGAGTTCGAATCTCACGTGGGTCGGACTTTTGAGTTTATTTGCAAAAATAAATAAAAAAACGGAATCAACTGCTGAGAGCGCCAATTAGTAGCGTGGGTAGGCACAATTCGATGCGAGTCGACGAGGGAAGGAAAGGCTGAAGTCTTCTCGCGATAAAAATGCAAGGCAAGAACCGTAGTGGGGGAGGAGGGAGAGGAGCCTACTTTGTGACCCCGGATCTGAGTTACGACTAGGGAGGAGAGAGAAAGGAAGGGCGAAGATAATAAATGGGATGGACAAAAAACAAAAAAATATATATGTATATGTATAATCTGGATTTGTTGTCCTTTTGAGTTAAATTTTATTATTGTTGCTGGTGTGTTAAAAAACACAAGCCAGTTTTCTAGCATTCATCAACATCTTATAGACGTGCGGATTAGGTTCGCGTGGACCGTACCGCTTGGGTATTGATTTGATACACCTAGAATATTTGTCATTTTATGAGTATTTATCTAGTATGCCTTGATCAATGTCAGACTACGTAGCAAACGGTGATTGTGTGGTTGATTTAGTCGTTTTATGGTTTGGTTTGCTAAACCAGATCCCATTAACGATCTAACCACCTACAATTTCATGACTTGTCTCCCTGTCCACATACGCCCAAACGTATGTTATTTTTTCACCGTGGTTAATCTTGTTCCCTCTTCAAGATTATACCTAAATTTTGCTTTCGTGTCCCTTGTATTTGCTGCTGAGCTTCCAGTGTATTTTTATTGATTTTGTAAAGCGCTTAACTGGGTTGTTGCTCGTTTCTTGGTTTGATCACTGTTTCGTAACCAAAAGTTACTAGGCAGGATCATTGTAGGAAGCGCGATTAATCAGAGACCATTAGTGGTTCTGTATGCAGCAATAAGTTCGTGACATTGTGGTACTTCGTCTGCTCGATATTCAATATCTGATTCAGGACCATAGCCTTGCAGACGTAATCGGTACTTGTAATTGTGGGTATTTGTTCTGCCAGGACCACGTTTGTGGCCGACTACCCTGTCAACGATATATGACTCAATTCTTGGTAGAATATGGTCTTGATGGTCCAGTGCAGGTAGTGGGATTTGTTTTCCCAAAAAGAAATTTGCCAGCTTATCAAATTGAGGTGCTGGGGGTTTCTCCCGCTGATGGTACGGTTTGATGTGAGCAAGGTGTACTGATACTTCTCGTGTCTCGTTGGTGCGTCGTACTCGATACACTACTGGAGAAAGTTGAGAGCAGATTATATAAGGTCCTCGCCACGGTAACAGTAGTTTGGGAGTTGGACCATCTGTATCCTGGAAGGGTCTGTATACCAGTACCTTCTGTCCAGGTTTGAAAACAGGATATGGCGCAAGTTTTTTATTGTTAGCCGCCTGTTTTGTTGCACGTTCTGTTAAGTTACGACGCGCTAACTCAAATGCGATTTGTAGGTTATCTCGGGTATTTTGTGCAAACACTTCTGTATCTGCTGTACTTCCTACATGAGGAATACCGAGTATTATGTCAACTGGCAATCTGGCTTGTCTACCGAACATTAAAAAGAACGGTGTTTCATGCATTGTAGCACTGAAAGACGTATTGTGAGCTAGTTGAACAAATGGCAAGAGAGATGCCCAGTTATCTTGTTCAATCGAACTATGCATCGCTAACATTGCATGCATTGTTGAATGTACACGTTCAGACACAGAATTGCCCTGGGGTCGATAGGGTGTCGTCCGGGTTTTCTTGTATCCAAGTATACTTTGTAACTGGAAAATGATTTTATTCTCAAACTCCGGCCCTTGATCTGAGTGCAAAATTTCAGGTGGACCGAAAATGCCTTTGATGCGATCAATAATGGCCTTTGCAACTGTGTCAGATGATTGGTTTGGAAGTGGTGTCAGTAATGTGAATCTTGTGAGGTGATCCATCATAGATAGGACTATTTTGCATTTGACACCGGCGGCCGATACAGATTTGATTTATATTCGACTAAGTCGACAGAAATTCTTTGAAACGGTCGTTCTACAGGTAGATGGCCTGTTGGTAATTTAGGTCTGTTGTGAGCTGTTTTTCGACGTTGACATGCTTGACATTCTTGGCACCATTTATGTACGTCGCGATTCATAGTCGGCCACCAGTATTTCTGGCGGATTTTATCGTACGTAGGTCGGAATGCAAGGTGTTCTCCTGATAGAGCATGATCGTGGTATGCATGTAATACTAGTCCAATGAGGGCATTAGGTAACACTAGCTGATCACGAAACGTGCTTCTTTTGCGAAGGTGACCTGGTAAGTACGACTTGAACAACAATCCGTCTTGTACCGAGTAGTACGACATAGTTGTTAGCGTCTCTTTGTCAGGTAGGTATGCATTAGAGTCAAGTATGTAGTCGATATACTCTCCGTATTCTGCTCGTTGTGTTTCTCGTAATATTTCCTGGTCAACCGATTCAAACAAGTTTGTCGCGCTTATAAACACTGATGCGGCATGGAATAACTCGCGATCACTTCGGACGGGTTTTAATTCGTCGAGTTTATCTGCGGACACTTGGTATGGTTGATAAGGAATTCCCGTTCGTAGTGCAGGATCTTCGGGAACGTTTCGGCAAATCAGTGCTAATTTTGGCTCAGTCATTTCTTCTTGTTGTTCAAAAGCAAATAATCGTGATAATGTATCAGGAACGACGTGTAATTTTCCCGGTTTATGCTTGACTGTGAAATCGTATGACTGTAAAGCTATTGCCCAACGTGTCAACATGTTTGATGTATCTTGCATCGAGTACAAGTATCTTAGTGCTGCATGATCAGTTACACAAACAAAGTGTTTTCCCCATAAATAAGGACGCCAGTGTTGTATGGCTAACACTACTGCGTAGCATTCTTTGAGTGTGGCTGAGTAATGGCGTTGACTATCGTTGAATCGTTGGCTGTAATAAGCGATTATTTTTAAATCGTCACCGTCCTGCTGAGCTAAGAATGCTCCTGCTCCTGCATTACTGGCATCGACATGTATTACAAAGCTTTTAGAAAAATCCGGGAAGTGCAAAACAGGTGCTTCAGTGAGTAATTGTTTTACTCGTGCAAATGCTTGGTCTTGTTCCGGACCCCAACGTTTACTAACTTCTTTAGTCGCTTCTTTCTTCGTTAGAGCTACCAAAGGAGCTATTGTTGCTGCTAAATTGGGAATAAATTTTCTTACGAAGTTTACCATGCCTAATACTGATCTCAATTGCTTGATATTAGTAGGTGTTGGTAAATCAATGATAGCTTTGATGCGGTCATCACCAATTCGAATACCATCTGATGATAGTATATGACCTAAGTATTTGACTTCTTTGGGTCCGAATTGAACTTTGGATGGTTTGAGGGTGAGACCTGCTGCTTGTATCGCTTTGAAAGTGTTTTCCAAGAGAGTTAGGTGAGCTTCCCATGTTGATGAACAACATATGCAGTCGTCCATATACACTAGAAGACCACTTTTCGGACCAAAATGTGAAAAGGCTAGTGACATCATTCTTGAGAACAGGAAGGGGGCGTTTGCAATCCCAAAAGGGAGTCTTTTAAAAACCCATTTACCATTCTGTGTCACAAAAGCGGTTTTATCTTGTTCAGCTTCTGCTACTGGAATTTGGTGGTAGGCACTTTGTACATCACAAACGGTAATAAATTTAGCGCCTGCTACTGTATCAATGTGTGCTTCCATGTCTGGGATAGGCCAAGATTTCCGAATTAAGCTCTTGTTAATTGTAGATCGATAGTCTACACAAAATCGTGGAGAACCATCTGATTTAGCTACAATTGTAACTGCTGAGCCCCAAGGACTCGGTCTTTGTTCAATTATTCCATCTTTTTCCATTTGATTCACGCATTTGTCTATGACTTCTTGTACACGTGGATTTGCTCGGTAAGGGTTTCTATCGACTGGGGTTGTACCAGGTTCCAACGGAAAATCTGCTTCCATAATAGTGCACTTCCCTAATTCACTAGAAGATAACGAGAAAATCGAACGATACTTCGCGCATGAGTCAAGTACTTGTGAACATTGGTCTGATGAAAATGTTGTTGATGTAAAAGCTTTCTTCAAAGCACCTCGGAGTTCCTCTCGAGTGGACACCGATGATTGTTTTTCACTTTTGAAGTGTGCTGACATTCAATTCAGGTTCAGCTTTGACCTTCGAGATGTAACCTAATATGGTGTTCTTTTCAAGGTATACTCGGCGGTTTGACGGATTTGCTATTTGAACCATGGCAGTTTTGTTGACGGCTGACCAATGGCAAACAGTTCGTGCAATAACTAATCTATCGAAAGCTCTAGGTACGTTTGACGATTGGACGTCTTCGGCTGTTACTATGCGAGGTTCGATTAACGCTGCTGTTGTTTTGGCAGGCGCATTGATTGTTTCTACATGTACTGCCATTTCATGTTGTGGTGGTACACAGCATTTCTTGGTTAGGTATACTGGTACAGACTCTACTTTGTTATCCACCAATGCGACTACTGAGCATTGAGCTACGTGAGTTGGATGTGTGGAATGTTTTATGCGATGCGTTGCTTTCACTTTTATGCGAGAATTGGCAAAAGAAAGTTATTCTGTGTTCCAGTTTAAACTGGCTCCAAAAGCTCCCATTATACTGTTATCAAGCAGCATCTTGTCTGGTCCTAGGTTAGGCAAAACGGGTGCTTCAACCGTAAGAGTAATATCTCTAAGTGTAAGATTAAAACGAATGTATCCTAAGATTTCAAGTTACGATCCATCTGCGCTGCGAAGGTTAATCGCATTCGGTGGAACTGCTGACATTTCGGTGTTTTTCAAGGTTGGGTGTTGGCGCAAAAAATCTACGGCAACACATGGTATGTCACTAGCGGAATCGATCGTTAGATCGACTACTGGGTGATCATTTACTCTGCCGGGGATACGTACCCGTTTAGAGGTGCCATTCAATGCAGTTGGATGCTTTGGATACTCACTTAACGAAGATGCATTAAATGAAACAAAGCGTTGTTCAGGGTGCTCAGCACCACGGAACTTTGTTCTGTCTGATAAATCATTAATCTGATTAATTATTCGGGTCACATGTGCTGCTTGAGGTGCTAAAGTTAGCGCTGACTGTGTCTTTCGACGTTGCCTGCGCATTGCTTTGCTACACTCGCTTAACACAGGTGAGTTCTTTGCTGCAATCTTGCTGCGCTTTGATACTGCTACAGTAGTAGGCCTGATACTCAGGTCCTCTACAGCTTGGACAGCTCCGCTATAAAAAAAACGTACTCCCTTTACACTATCAGAGAAACGTACTTTCTTAACGTTATCAGAGAAACGAAAATTATTTACGCTATTGGAACAACGTACTCTCTTCTTACATATCCCTTTCAGAGTTCGAGGGCTCGTCATACGGCCACTCTTGTCCCTCTGATTACCATTGTGAGCTACCTGGTGAAGTGTGTTTGCAACATAAGTTGAACTACCTCTCACAATTCCTGGCTCAATGGTTATCCTTTCCCTACCATTCTGAGTTACTGGGTGGAGTGGGTCTACAACATCAGTTGAACTACCTCTCACTACTTGAGACTCAGTGGTTTTCTTTTTCCTACCGGGTGAGGGTACCCGGAGTGGGCACCATCAACGAGAGTACTTCTCGAAGCCATGCCTTATGTGCGCAGCCCGCAACCCACAGTTTTCCCTGGTGTGTGTGTCAGGGTACTTGCATTTAGGGTAGTTTCAAGGGTTATCGACTACTACAGCAGTTGACGCGTTGTCGTTGGCGTTGCTGCTGTTGCGGTTGTTGTTGCGGTTGTTGCTGTTGTTGCTGCTGTTGTTTCGCGGTGTTTTGTTTTGTTGACGGCGAGCAGGGGTCGATGAACGTTCTCGATTGGGGGTATTAACAGGTGTTCGGCCCCTCTTCAGGTTATCCAGGGATGAAGACAAGCTGGCGATCGTCGTCTCCATGATCGTCATCTTGTTTTCATACTGTGGTGTGGATAGCGCCGAGGTTTGAGAAACAGCAGGAGTAGGATTGGGAATTGAATCGGGGGTGGATTTTACTCCGCGTAAGTTGTTTGCTTCGTGCTTTTTAGCTCTCGCTCGAGATTCTTGGAAATATACAGCTGGATCTTCCCGTACTAATTCAAGGCGAAGGTGGGGTAACAGACCATTCTCAAAACTTGTTGTGAAAACTGACCATGCGTGTTCAAAGGGGGACATTCCGGCTGGTGCCAAGCGACGTGCTTCCGCCATCAGACGAGATCGTGCTTTGGTCACTTTGAGAGCGTAAGTGTCTACCGATTGCTTCGCGTCTTGTTTCAGCGTCGCAAATTCTCCGGCTAAAAGGGACATGCGGTTTGCCGGGGCAAAAAGAGTAGTAAAGGCGTTAACCCAGTCTTCCCATGATACTGGTGCTCTTACAGTCATATCCGATCCGTTGGCGCGGAGCGTTGCTAGTTGTGCTTCGGTTCTCCATTCAAGACTGTTGGATAGCAACTGTTGCAAACTGTCTGCTGCTGCGTCACGTACTAACAGAGGTAGGTACTTGATTGCGCGCTGTGTTACTACTGCTTCAGACGATGCATCTGTGGAGTTGAGCTTTACTCTTGCACGAAAGATAGTCAGTGTTTCTACAACATCTTCTGTTTGGGCTCCAGTCAAAACCAGATCTTTTGGGAGATCTGATTGCTTCATGAAATGTACCGGATTTCTCGATACAGATACAGCAGTAGAATTTTCAGCAGTCGTGGGAGATACAGCAGTAGCAGGTTCAGCAGTTGCAAGGGATACTTGACGTTGAGCTCCACTTGTCGTGTGGTTCGAACTGCCAGGGTTCATACTAGCGTTGGTGGTTCGTTCAAGTGGAGTAGGAGTGGAGCGGTTGCGTGAGGTTGGTCTGCGTTCGTCTCTCGACATGCTAAAATCCTCAGCCAAGTTTCGTGCATTATCGTATCTACTGGTGTCTTGCTCGCGCTGGCTTGAATTTTGAGAATCATTTGGTAAATTTTCAGCATTCATGCGAACAGCAGCAGGGGCAGAAGAGAACGAGTGTTCAACAGAGGCTGGTTGATTAACAGAGGACGGATGATCGATAGCGGAGGCAGCAGCTGTTGACTGAGTGAAGGGTTGAGCTGAGGCTGACAGGTCTGAGTGCATTGGTAGGTGGTCTACTGCTGTTGAGGGATCAGGGTCGATCTCGTCATCATGCCTGAAATCCCTCACTTGTTCGAACCTGTTTTGCTCGTGATGAGTGTCGGGCATGACAAGTTGAAGTAGCCAGGCCGGCGGGTCTTCTCCCTTCTCTATGCATCGCTCTAGCTGCGCGAACGCCCAGCGCATCTTCTCGTCAGAGAAGTAAGAGGTGCGGGATGATTCCGACGTCTGGGAGTTGGCATCATCCATAGGAGCAGCAGCAGCAGCAGCAGCAGCAGTAGTAGCAGCGATGATGTCCTCAGCGATGGACGATTCTTCGGCCTGATCGAGAGTTGCCTCATGCTCCGGTTCGAGAGTTTCGTCCACGTCAGCCGTGGATTCCTTCCGTTCGGCCATGTTGTCGGGATTCGGCGTTGGGCGCATCGGCGGTGGCTGGGCCGCCGGTGTACCTTTCGCTCCTGCTTGCTTCTTCCTTTTTTTTCTTCTTCTTGACGCTGCGTTTTTGCGACGCAGTCATGCTGAACTCCTCGGACATGACCCCGCTCTCTCTCTATCTCTCTTTCTCTCTCTTTTCCTCAAAAAGAAAAAAGAAAAGACACTTGCTTCACAGCGTGAGCTGCTTCACCGTGAGTTCGAATCTCAATCAAGGACGCCAATATGGAAGCCTACTGTCGTAGAATCCCAAAGGTCCCAAGTGATGTGGTAGCTTTGACCCGCTACCGAGGGCTGCACGTTTTCTTCCTTATATTTAGGGCAAGGAGAGAGCCCTCCACGTTGGGTTAACAGCGTGGAGAAGAGATAGATCGAGTGAGGTTCGGGCGGGCAAACAAGGCCCGTCTCGACTTCAAGGAGGCTCGGTTATTATGCCGAGTTCTCCGGTTCTCGGAAAGATACTCAGATGTGATAACACTTCTGGTGTATCTTTCATGGGTACATGTGCAACGACCATTCTACGAACTTTCCCCAAAACCTGTCCTCCACAAATATACTGGATGCAATAGAACAGTAATAATAGGGAGATGGATACGTGTGGAAGGGAACAAGACACCAATGTTTGACACCGAATAACTTCAAGCAGTGACAAGACTACAGCTGCCGACATGAACAGAAGGGCCACAAGAAAAATTAGGCAACGCGCAACCCGTATACGCTATATATACAACGGCTGAGTACAACAGCTGAGGTATATGGCCGATTACCTATGACGACCCGCCTGCGCGCAGTATCAATAGTATATAGCTGTATCAAAAGAAGCACGAGAGAAGCTTGGTTGAGCGAGGTATAATAGTTTCTTCAAAGCTTGCGCAAACAAATGCTTTCATAAAAAAGAGGCCTTTTTACTTTGGCCTGATGCGGGGGTAGAGGGGGGGGGTCTTGCCTTAGTCATTTTACCATTGACCACGCATACCTTTCGAGACGGAGCACCGTTCCTACTCCTAGTAGAGACACCTCCAACACCTGGGCGCTCATTACGTTGTTCCCATATATAGTCGTAGAGGGGGGGTCTGAATCATGCATCTCGGTTTTCGGCTGCCCTTCATGTACCAAGTAGTTCACGGGGAGAAAATTAGCAGGTGTTCGGTGTGAAACACTATATTCGAGCGTTTAAGCCTACAGGTAAGAGCACAAGGTTGACAGTCCCGGCTTGTAGTGTGGAACATGGTTGGTATTGCGGCTACAAGAAAAGGTATCGGTCGAGCCGTAAGTAGGTATGCTTCGAGAAAGAAAAAGGTAGAACCTAGCTTGAGTATCCCATGACAGGTGTACCTACGTGCTTGGAGCCATTTGTACGTACGACGGAGCATTGACCAATCACGTAGGGGCTCCGGAAGCCTCCCAGATGGCTTACACCGTGAACCTTCAACTGGCTCAAAAGTCCTAGGTATACCTATATTTTACCTTTCACCTAAACTCAAAGCATGTATACATGCCAAAGGCTGGCGCTGAGAAACAAATCCAAGTACGAGAGGCACTTGGCGATACACGAGGAGGGGGGTCTACGGTAGAAGAGAATCATTTGTTTTTCGAGGGCGGCCACTTGAGAGTAGCTCTAAGCCCAACCCGAAAACACATGTTCGAGAGAAATGCAAGTGCTAGACGATTAACAGCCCCATGGCCTAAGTATGCAACGAAAACAATTGGAACAGGAGGATGAAAGTCCGACGAGGTTTGGTTGACGACTCCCGCGATTCAGAAAGCGTTTCAGCTAAATAATGCTACGTCGATCGTAGCCCGCGTCATGCGGTTAGCAGATGATAGAATACGTAAAATCTACATTTCACGCGCCTAAACAACTACTCAAAATCGGTAATAATACTGTGATTTCGGCAAGAAGACCTGGACCTGCAAGAAAGAAGAAAGCGGTATTCCAGTAGACGGTAGCAGGGGGCAGTAGATGCACAGATGGGCTATTACGGAGGTCCATAGTAAATAGGACCAAATTTTATTAGTAAAAATAGATAAATATATAGGTTTTTGTATAGACCGTAGGTCATATTTACTATGGTCCCCCGTAATAGTGTGGCAACACAACAGAGTAGAGCTCACATAGTTGTACCATTGGAAACGTCCAAGACAGAATGGGAGATGTTAGATGATATTATGAAAATAGACGAAAGTGATATGGGAAAGTTCGATGTTCTAAATAATAGCCAATGAGGATATCTTTGCTAGGCGGCAGATAATGGTGTAGTTGTTTTAGAGTCGCCGGACGCGTTTGCCTGCGTACAGACCGCTGGAGGTAAACACTTATGATATATATATATTATTGTCGACGGAATAGAAGGTTGAAGTTCCAAGCTGTGCGTAGTGAACGTAGATAGGACAAGGAGAAGGCGATGTTCGTCGATAGGTGGGGTAGATGAAGTCTGTATAGGTAAAATTCTGCTTAGCCAATACCAGTGTGTAAAGTTCGAGTCCACGCAATTACGATGGTGATATCATTTTGAAAATGAAATGAGGGGTATAGGCATCTAGGAAGTGGAGGCGTTTGATCCAGATGAACCAAACAGCTTTTTTTGATTTTACGGCAACGGGCTTTTGTGAACCCAACGGTGTAACTGGCGCGTTGGCCCACGATCGTTATTCATAATGTATCAGCAGGTATTGGTATTGGGGGGTATCGCCGGTTAGAATGTTACAACCTTGCCGCATATTTAGCGTCGTTCATGTTGTGAGGTTCGAGCATGGTTATTGACACAGTCGAGTGTCGGTTGACGATACAACGTCGGTTGATCGCAGCGTGCGACTGGGCTCATACAGACGGAGTGCTCAAGACTGCGATTGTGAATGAAACCATAGATCGCAACGGGAGTAATGCTGGAGAAAACTTGGGCGCGAATACGCTGATTTGGACCTTTCTGCTCCGTTCGATTTAGGCAGTTGCGGTATTCAAGACTCCTGATGCCTATGACCCAGTGACCGAAATGCAACCACGGATCAGCTGCTGCTGTTGTGGTACGCGAGACGAACCTCCACCTCTGCCTTACCAACGACTGAACTTTCGCACAACTGGCGTAAGTGACAACCGTACCGGCGAGTTGTCTTAACCGGCGTGAGAAAATTTTGAAATACAACCATGTTGAGAGGAATGCAAAAAGTACAGGTAATAAAATACGTAACTTGCCACTGTTCGACCCGCTCACCCTTGTTTCTCGTCGAACCGCTGCACTACACATTCGAGAGAAGTGCCATCGGATGAGAGTTAAGCAGACAATGATACACACTCCCAGGTGGGCGCTGAAACAACTATCAAGAATTCCACAATCATCGCCGAAAATATTTCTTGTTCGCATCAGACATTCCGTGGCGGTAAGGTATGACGAAAAAGTGAATTACATTCTGACAATTGGACTGGCACTATGCATTCGCGCAGCCTAATATTCAAGACTGTCACTTAACTTGCGGTGGTTGGTTGGTGGATCGCGCTACGTCTGCGGTCGGTTCAGCCGTCTCGACAGGAGTACATCTGGTTTTGACTTAGCGCCGTGTATATGAAAAAGGTGTTTGCCAGGAGTAATGAGATCGTAAACTGTTGAGGTCGAACATGAACCCGTGCGTATTGATGATTGCGACGAGATGTGGGAGTGTGTGAAACCGAAACAAAACGGGTACCGAAGCGTGCAACAAAACACCTCGGAAACAAACACACTTGGAATAAGCTGGCAATGCCGTTTCTCTAACTACGAGTTATGTTATTGTATACTCTCAAGGAGGTAACAGGGTGTATTGCGGCTCTAACAGAATGGACACTTCACTTGCCGAGTTTGTGGTCTAGACAAGGTATTCATGGTTACAACGACCGACCAACTCTAGCAATACGAGCAGACCACATTGTAATGCAGCCTAAGAAACAGTGATAAAATGTACTATGAGGGGACTAGTCCGCTCACAACATACATGGTGATTCCGATTTTCAAAACAGTATTAGGTTCGGTAGAACTTCCTGTCTCCAGGCAGAGGGAATTTCACGACAATACGAACTTCTACTTTTAGCCTACTTGCTTGCCGCCGGGGGGTATGGTTTGTGATGCTATTTGTAACGATAAAAACCATGTTGTGGCCGATTTTTCTAGTTATTCTCACGAGCAACGGTGAAACATCATCATATGTCAAATGTATGGCTTACCTCCAAAGATGCTCGCGTTGTTGCTGGAGAATTCGGTGTGGCCATCCAAAGAGATGGTCGATTGCGAAGCGAGCACGGCACCTGCAAGGATAACCCACGTTCGAATGCAAGGGAACGAAGGGTTTTGGGAAGCGTGGGGTACGCCTGAATAGATCGCAGCGTCAGCAGGGCGTGAAGTGCTTGCTACGGTGGCACGTAGACAAAGTACACATATACGATTCTTGAAAGAGGCTCTCACGTTGCCGGGAAGTCTGCCCGAACGTCGAAACCACGTCACCAACGACACGCAGACTAATAGGTGATGGAAGATGGTCTTGGCAGGGTTTTATCCCCGGAATATATATACAACATCAATCGTGGTGTTAAATAAGTAATTGAGCGATGCAGAACTTGCCCTAACCATCCACATACTTAGGTTGAAGCGAAAGCCGTGCCGATCGTGTGAGAAATGCAGGGCAAGCTAAGCTTCTAAGCGGCATTCAAATACCGTACTCCGAGGGTTATGTGTTGGTCGCGAGCGTCGAAGTCCGTGGCTAGGGTCTTTAATACGGGCTTCGAAAGAGCGTGGCGGCATAAACAACGGTACGGTACACGTGTACCACAGTCATCCCTCCACCAGTGAGATGGCTAAACACCCGCGTAAAGGAATCATAAATATGAAAAAGAAGCGAGATTATAAATCACCGCCAGCTGCGGAAGTACCAGACGCACGGAATTTGCGGAGTTTTTGACGATAAAACGAAAACTCGAAAAATGAGGACTGTCACAGCCATGTGAAACATAATATTTAGGGCCGTTGTTCGCCTTTAATACTAGGCGCAGCCTGGCGAAAGACGGGTATTTGACACCGGGGTAGAGTGCGTGAACCACACTGGGCCCATGAGAAGCTGTCGAGGGCGATCGTACAACAGGTGAACGTGGGTAGCACATATACTAACTCCATGCGTTGCCGCATATATTCGAGACATATTTTACGACGGCTTCAATTTGTTCAATAGCGAGAAGCATCGATCTCGAGACATGAATCGCCTATTGCGCTCATACATCGGAATGAAAATATGCCAGACGAACTCGTACGAAACGACTTTGTGCGCGGCACAACCACTATACCGAGTTGTCCAAGACCGCGCTGTAGAGAATACATGTCAACCGGTTACGGTACGCTTTTTTTCAAAAGGTAGGAAGTTGCCACGGCCCTGCGGTCGACGAAAGCTGGAATAGGGTGCAATAAAAGATCGGAAATAACATTAAGTCAACTTTAACGACTAAAAGGTCCAGAAACAATCTCCGACATATGGATATCATTTGACGCTCCCACCGGCATAGTGGCGGCCATGAAACTCACCCTTTGCCTGACTGCAATGTGCGAAGTTTCGTTTGCACCGTGTTAGGCTTTGTTGTTTTGGATCAGGACACCGGACACACATCTGAATTTCTACAATCTGGCACCAGTACGGTTCCGCGATAAGTCTGGTTGACACCGACGGCGCGGAGGTCTCAACCAAATATTGTGGGGTTAGAACCTCCATGCCCCTTGCTGGAATGCCGGCTCAAAAGGTATTGCGTACGTGATATTGGGTTGGAGAACTTCAACTGTAGTTTCGACGTCACTTTTTTTTTTTTTTGTCCATCCCATTCATTATCTTCACACTTCCGTCTTTCTCCCTCCCTAGTCGTAACTCAGATCCGGGGTCACAAAGTAGGCTCCTCTCCCTCCCCCCCCACTACGGTTCTTGCCTTGCATTTTTATCGCGTGAAGAGTTCAGCACTTTCTTCCCTCGTCGACTTGCGTCGGATTCCGCCTACCCACGCCACGAAGGCACTCTCAGCAATTGATTCCTTTTTATTTTTCAAATAAAGTAAAAATCTCACCACGGTGGGACTCGAACTTGGGTACCAATGCCAGTAGCCTTTGAAGCTGACCACTGGTCTACCGGGGCGACCGGTTGAAACACAAGTAATCGGTTATTTATTGAAAGTGCGGTTCGAGTTTGTTTTTTCCCAGACGTGTACTTTCTTCACGGGTTATAATTGAACGCGATGTAGATTTCGTCTGATAATTGGCGATTCAAATACTTGAAACATTAGTCCTACGTGTCTCGTGAAACATAGGCTATAATACAACAGTCTGGTTCGGGGACAGGCACCTCCGCCATATTTGTTTTGTTTTTTGCTTATCATCCATTACTTAAGCTCGACAATAACGAAAAGGAGTTACTGTAGTTCGGTTGTGCTCAAGATCTACCGGGCATGTAAGTCTTTGCCATTGCTTAATTTGGCTGGGCGAAACGAGATTTCTCAAAAAGGTGAATGTAGGTTATCTTTATATTTGGAATACCATTATCAAATGAGAAAATAAGATGTTAAAACCGTGGGAAATACAGTTTATAACCTCGATGTATGCGCCGCGGGCGTGGCACTCATCAGGGTTCCATTGCCGGGAATACATATGTGCTTTAGAGGGAAGACAAAACGATATGTTGGACTCGCCAACACAAGCACATACATGGTGCGGTATTGGCGCCTGAATGAACGTACACTGACGAAGCAACGACGCGGGGTTGTTCTACGTACCACGATTGTTCGGGTTGTCGGCATTCTGGACAGTAAGCGAGGAGCTCGAGGGTATTGAATCCTCACCAGCTGATGGGTTGCAGAAAACCCTAAAAACCGCTGTGAGTATGTACGACGTTCATAAATTAAATGGAGATAATGGGTATTGGCAGCGGGACGAGTGCATACTAAATCAACCACAGAGCGACGACCAGCATGGATGATAAACCAACGATACACCGCTTTCAATCCTTCGTGGCCTACCAGTAGTGGCGTTAATTCTGTCATTTTCTCAACATGTTGACTTGTGGACGGCATACCACGTGGGAGGTCCAAATATCAAATACAGCTGAACGTCAGTCGGACGGTAATATAGACGGTAGTCACGTGACCCTGTAGCTCAAGCGGGTTTGGGGAAAGGGTGCCGATATGAACTCGTCGATTGATGCATAAGGGAACAGATATCAACCAGCACAGTACTCCAATCGTTCTGAATACCGGGTTGTTCTACTCGTAGCGAGTCGGAGGCCGACTTGAGACAAGGCTACGCCGACGGCAGGAGGTATGAGCACCCCCGCAGGGGAGTGTGGGAGTATTCAATACTACTGTTTGTTTCTATACCATTATATTAACTAGTACTATTGATAACATACTCTTCCCACGGAAGCGGCTTCACTTGATTAAAGTATAGACTACCTATTGTCTGACTTGTTGAGCTCCTGAAGTGAGCAACGTTCGGTTACTATGATACCGTTAGTCATACATTTGTTTTAGGGCCAGCCCATATTCACGTTGGTCGGGATGGGCGATATCCCAGAAACATCTCAAATATCAACTAAGCTTGAAACCAAACCACGTCGCCGAAAGAAGTCATAATATGAATAGCGATAGGCGGAATTGGACCTAAAGCACACCTCGAACAACGGAACACTCGGATGGCACAAATATATATATATATATATATATATATTGTGGGGCCTATCAAAGATAATATGGTGGTATCACCAACGCTATAACGCCTTAAGAGTATGCGTATTCTCGATATCGGCGTCTTTGGTACGGTAGCATAGTGTCACGCCGTTTAGGCACGCCGACTATGACGCCGTAACACAATGTTGGATGTGTCCAGACTCTTACGTTATCAACCTAACATGTACTGTTATTACAACTTGCCAATCCGCTAACTTTCTAACCCAATGTTAAGATGTGGGAGGCTCTAGGCAGAACACCCTAAAATTGTGTCAGGTGTGGCATTAGCCATATCAACTTAAGATAACCTCATCAGTAGTAGTAGTTATGTTGTTTTCCATGGCACTAACCATTTGTCATTCGAATCATATTCGAGCGCCCTTCATCCCTCCATAATGTCGGATAGCGTAACACTTAACGTACGTTATGTAACGTACCTTCGGAGCTGGTCGCGATGTAACACTATGCTAGGATGTTAATTCAATTATGAGTAGAGTGTAATCTTATGCTAGCATTTCACTCGCACTGACGACTTATTGTAAGGTTACGTTAGCACGCTACCATACATCACAACTAGACGTAACACTACGTTACTACGTTACGGTTGGATATGCCATTGCTGTATCATATTGTTGCTATATTACCTATCTGGGCTCGTGGGGACAGAGCATGAGTTACCAGCTTTACACTTAAAACGGGGTTGCGGAGTAACGTTTTGTCCCCTGACGTACTGAATTTCAATACTTCGAAGTATACCCTCTCGGACAAGGGGTCACCTACCACAATATCCCCGGGAGGGGAGAACAAAATGCCACCCCCGGCAGGGGAATATCCTATAGTATACCCGGGAACGGAGGATAAAATAGCATCCCCAGCAACATAATACCTGCACAGTTTGAAAACCCCGAAAACAGGTGATGTTGAGCAAGGATCACCACCAACTAAATGCCTCCTTTGTTTCAAGCAAACCTGCCAGTACGGTACCCATATTTAACGCCAGTACGTTATCCGTCTATGACGTATTATACGTATACCTGCATACTCGCACGTACGAGCTAACACAGCCGAACAATATCGTTGATGTTGCATTGGGGATGTACGTTATCTGCTAACTTGTGTTACTACGAGGTACTTTGAGTGCGAGCTAAGACGTTAAAACAATGTTAGTGATATATCGATCATGTACGTGGTATGTTTAATGTGTGCTACCATGCAATTAGCTTTTCGGCTAACATCCTAACGTGATGTTACTAGCAATGAGTCACACACAGCACACATTAAAATTATACCATTGCCAGTCCGGAATCTAGCTAACATCATACCTTGGTGTGTCGCAATCGCCCGCCAATATCGTTACGTACTACAGTAACTAACGTACAAAATACTATCTAGACATCAGGTTAAGTAACGTAAGGTAACAACACAACAAACCAGCTGAGCCTTTACATTGATGCGGAGCGTCAAGTGTTACGTTATCCGAGGTGTAAATTGTACCTATAAACACTTAAAGCGTATGCCAAGCCGTACACGCCCCCTTATAGACTTATGCAGAGATGAAAAGGGCATGAATGCTTGGAAATAGCATAAAACGTGTACGGTAAACGTGATACTTGCTTTGCGTGCAAGAGCCATGGATGAAACGGCCTCCCCCACAGTAACAACGCCGTTGCAATTAATGTGCTGGAATCATACATGTCGCAGCCGTTTGCAATAGCATTACTTTATGGGCCAAAACGAGCGGGAGATGTTCATGCACGATATACAGGTTGGACTCGCAGTACATTCAAACTTTGTACTAAGTAAAGTAGTCTGTTGTTTTATTGCTGGTCGTGTATCGATTGGCCACACCTCTTACCAGGAAAACATGCCAAACGTCGTACCGGCATTGAAGCTGACCGTGTGGTCTATTTACTGGTGCGTGGAAAAGGAATAGCAGCCCACGACGACTGCAGACATGATAGAAGAGTTATAGGAGTGAATAACAGTGTCGGCAGGTATCGCTTGTGTCACTTAATCCAGGGCAAGTATCGCGATATTGAAGCCTATCAAGCCGCAGGGGGGCATGCATGTTAATGGTGAGTGTCGGCTATATCGTTTGCTCAGGGATTGACTGGTTCTCTTAGGCAGACCAATAGCATATTCATGTCTGACAAATCAACACGACATGCGTATCTACGAGGAACACATGAAAATAGAGGACTCAGCCATGGATGCCATCCTTTGCATCGTGTCCCAATCTGACCAAGACCCAATATATTTATCTGCAGCAGGACCAACAACATGCCCGTTCCATTCAGACACCCATATGCGGCACTCGCTCATCAGAGGTGTTGCTTTTCGTTTGTCGCGCTGCGACCAGTACCGACAGCGTATCTTTCAGAAAGCTGGTGGCTTCTAAACATTGGATATTTGAAACTGCTGTGAATTCTCATCACCACGACCAAAAACGAAAACAGTACCGAAACCATCCATCATGTAAAACCGACGGAGTGCAACCCGCGCGGATGGTCGATGGAGGCAGAAGGTAACGTATCGTTCGTTACTCGCCTGTCAGTGGTTACGCTCAGAAATGCGCATCGACAGTACAATCGTGTGAGCAAAGAACAACGTTACCATTCCACGATGGAATACGACCACAGCAGGCGAATATCTGACTATTGTCTCCACTGGTCGTTCTGTCCACCTGTACGAAGACTCCTAACAGAGTGTTCTAGCAAAAAGGGAGGCAACAACATTGCCCCCGGTCATTTGGCTATATTTCACAAAAAAATTGCAGCAGAGTGATCGGGCCCGTGCTCCTTTCCAAGGTGAGTGGGCGCTCTGTGTGCGTTAGCGGATACCGTGGTAATCATGTACAGGCTTGTACTACTTGCGCAATGCAATTAAGACACCGTATAGCACGCTGTGTTCTCAGACACACCATTTAAAAATGGACAACGATAATTTGCAAGATTCAAAGGTGGAGCGCAGTCCTTTACGTGCACACTTGTACAGCGTGAGGTCTATGTTGCAAAAACAAACTGTGGACTTCCACACCTGCTGAAGGCACACAATCTGGTGGAAAACGTCTTCCGATCAAAACTCGAAACAATTGTCACTGCTCAGATACGTACAAGACAACCATTAATTGCCGCACCAATCGCCCAATATACAGTATGAAAGCCAAGGCCTACAGTTTTATATAGCCAAACTTGAAAAAAATGTAACCATAGTAAGCTTTGGACAAATACACGAGAAGAATAAGAAATCCGCTAAATCAGCCTATAAAAAAAATATTGTCCAGTACTTGTGGTATAAAATGGGTTTTACACTCAGCGGGCCACCAGAAACTGCGTAAACCCAACGACGAACTCAGCGTCACTGAAGCTACGACTGGAGGAACGAAAGAACCTTGCGTGCTCTCCTCAGAAACATGATTGCAACAGATGAAGAGTATAGCAAACTCAAGAAGCAAAAACATATTTTTCGAAGATAAACCACAAAACAAACTTGATTGTTGCCTGAACAGTGAGCGTTCGGCCGCTAAAATCTGAATGAGTTTCATTTTGAAACAGGTGAGGTCCCACGAGCCCCACTCGGGCTTGCGGAGGGTAACCAGCCCTTGTTTTGTTCGCCACGGCGGGCGCGCCAGCAATACGTCTCTTTGCCCCCCCCCCCCCGGCATTGTAGGGATGCGAGGGTCTATGGTCATATGACTACGGCCGTGCACAACATAAGTACACCCCCCCCCCTCTCCACTCATCCTTATGCAAGCCCGCCTCAGAGGCGGTTCTTAGCAGGATGCAGCTCACCCTCCATGCGACTCGCCCAATATCTCACGGCGCTTCGCGCTTGGTGCAAGCAATGTCTGCCTGGTTGGTGAAAACCCAACGTGCTCCGTCCCGGCATTGTAGGGATGCGAGGTTCTATGGTCATACGACTACGGCCGTGCACGACATGAGTACACCCCCCCCCCCATATGAGTACCCCCTCGTTGTCAGATTCGAACCTTCGCCATCCTCGGGGAACCGCTTGCTATGCTGGAAATTGTCGCGCGGGTAACTAAACTGGGCCCGCATCGACGTGGGGTGGCGTATATTTTTCAAGCGTCGTGCAACTGCTTCGACACAACCCAGAGAGAGAGCTGCACAGACGCATGCAGTGTTGGTAATGTAGCATAGTCCACTGGGCTACTCAGTCCCGTGACTGAGTAGGCCAGTGGACTATGCTATATAACCAACATGCAGCATGGTATCAACTATTGCTGCACGACACCTGATGTGTGGCTCATTCAATGTCAAGTCGGTGTGGTCTTGCTGTCTCGTGCTTGGTGCGTGCTATGTGTGCTGTTAATGAGGCGGGACGAAAACGAACTATCAATATCTTGCGGGTAAACCAAACCTCTCCGCGTGGCTAGGTACGATAATTCGCGACTTTGAAGGGCCAAAGCATGCACCACGGACCTCGGCCGGGGCCCACACTTGTACAGTGGTGTACAAGCGGGCTCCTTGCGTGCCTCGCGGACGATAACACGAGAAACAAATACATACATTAAAATCCGCTGGCAAGTGTAACCGTTTGTGTGGCAGCATATGGACGTTGAGATCCATACGTATCTGTTGTGATTTGCAGTCACTACGCACTGGTATGAGTATATGAGTATCTTAGTCTAGATATTCGGGTAATTGCAATATGCGGATAGAATACGAGTTTGTCTTACTCGTAGTGCGCTATATTGTATGTCCAAAGCATCTTCACCACGAACGATGCTGAGAACTTTGCTAGAACGTTAATATAATGCTGTAGAGAACATTGCAGGGAACAGTACACACTACGGTAGGATGTACCTGGTAACTGTCTGTAGCATGGGCATTGTACCGAGATGATCAGGTGCAGACACCGCCCCCCTCGATCACTCTCTACTCTCTCTACTCCACTCTACTCCACTTTCCACTCTACTCCACTTTCCACTTTTCTTCTCTTCTCCTCCCTTCCATTGATCTCCCTGAGGTCAATCTTCTTTCCAATATGACCACATAAGCGCCTATTCAAACCATGACTTTCCTTCTTCTCAAGTGATCTTCACAGACACTTCGGTGCCACCTCTGCCATTTCTATCCACAGAGACAGAGCCTAGACACACGCGTCATTCTTTCATTGTGATCCCGGATCTGGTTTGCGACTATAGGAGGGAAACATAAACTAAGGTGATAACCACCTGGCACATATGTACGACAGCTGGATTTCGTTTGTCTGCTATTACTATTGACTTCTTTCTCATTAGGTGTCCTGTACTGCATGAAATATACACCCGGCACGGGGTAAACACACATGTAATTCATTTTTGCATTGTTGTGCTTCGGTCGCCTGCCCGGTATTATCGTTCCCAGCCCCCCTCTGTTTATGTCGTGTTTTTGTTTTTATTATTTGTTCCATAACTGTATGTCACATCTCCTCACCGGAACGAAACATTCTTTGTTTGTTTGTTTGTTTGTCCGGTTCTTTTTTTCTTTCTCGATTTCTCTTGTTTTTCTTCTCTTTTTTTGTGTTCCTCTTTCACTCCTTCGGAAAGGTAGCAGGGTAGGTCGTGTGTCGTATATGACATTACATTGTCTACTCTGCTTACTGCATTGCAACGTAGTTTCTCTGTGTCATGATTTTGTGACCACATAACTGGTATCTCTCTAGGATGAAGAATCCGCACGGACACTGGGTGTGCGTGTCGACGACGTGTGCTACGATAGAGATAGCACCTTTTCGCAGAAAAATATCCTGAATAATCGGGCTCCTTGTCCCAAACCCGTCGGTCCTTAATCCTTAAGTTGCCACTTTTTTCGTTGTACGTCGGGTAGCACTTTTAATTTCCTCCGCAACAAGTTTGTGAGTGAAGTATAGAGCTTTTCATAAGTGAACGCCCTCAGAAGGCAATATCATGGTGCACCTCTACCGTACTAATAGTGGCATGCGTCTGACGGTACAAATAACGGTTTAATGTGAACAACGCTCACACATACTGTTGTATCGCTAGGTACTGTAGCCATTCGAATACGACAATTTCACACAGGTTACGATCAGGCATACGACAACGGAAAAAGCATTGCAGCAACCTTCCTCAGTATCTACACATCAATAGAGTCCATGGCGTGCGCGTTGTACTTAGCGAGCTTTTTTCCCGATGATTCCTGCCTCGGTGTTTCACGACGATCACGAGACAGTTGGCATTTCGCCTCGAAGCGAGGAGAGGAGGGAAAACAGGCTAGGAGGGAGGGAGAAGCAGCACGAGGGTGCATGCGCTCGGTAAGTTGTCTTCTCGCCATGAGGCTGAGGTTGGGTGTCGGAGAGTGGGCTTTCCCCGGAATAAACTCACGCCTTTTCGCAGCACCTAGTGGATCGGGACTGCTGCTGCGCTGAAGTATGAGTGATAAAAACGAAAGGCACACCACCCATCTAATAGTTTTCAAGGATCTATATTGAAAAATCGTAAATGACTGACTGTTAACATACCATATATATCATGAGCAGCTGCGGACGCATCCGCAAGACGGTGATAGATAGCTGCGGAGAGGAAGGGACGCTTGGAGTGGAAGAGAAGAACGCCGGAGGACAACGGAGACACGGAGATTCCGAGGCAGGGATGGTCCGTTTTCCTACAAGTGCCAAGGGAGGAAGGTTGGATATCGCGCGTGTCAGCGTCACTACCGACGCTTTCCTCGGTGGGATACTTGCAACATGATACAATTTCGGCTATACATATAAGGTACATTTGAAAAATGCACGTGATGTTCACGAACAGGCTGATGACGAGCGAAGTTCACAAGAGATCCGGAAACGCAGCCCGCCGAGGCTACGAGAGAACAAGCACAACATCGCCCAGGTGGTGCCAAACGAGCTGAAACTTGACGAGTGTGGGTAACATGATGAACGATGGCCAACGTCTCTGCCGTAGCGTCACCGGGTTCCTTAAGGTATTGTTCGTGTAACACAACGCGCATGTATGAGGTTTCTGATTCCAGACGAACAAACACACACGGCCGAGGTGTACAAACAATTCAAAATGCAAAACCAGATTAACACTTCTACCATAAAAATATGAAGTCCAGCCTATCAAAATATTGTTTTGCCAAAACATTCTACCCCTGCCGTAGCACGTGTCAAACCTATACGAATAATGGTATATCATACTAATTGTCGTACAATACATGGCACGCGTTGTTGTGCTATGCTGCTTGCTGTGTTGCTGCAAACCCATAGAGTACGAGCGTATTTTAAAAATGAGTGAGAGTGCGGGTTGCCGAGGCCCATAGCACACACAGACAGACTACAACCACCAGCAGCTATCGATCGCACGATCGATCGGTTTTCTGTTCCTGTGTGGGTGAGAAAAGGCACCCGTTGATGCCATTGGAACAAAAACAATAGTGTGCAACGCCGGCAAATGCTTGCAGTTCTGTTCCGTCCTTCTTCTCGGCCCCGTGCACCAGTACTGAAAATTCGCCCATTCTTTGTTGAATCGTCTACTATCAATGGCGATAAGCCATCTAAACACAAGGCGGCACGCGTTCTATAAATAAACGATAATTCAACTGCAGCACGTATATACTATACCAGCACGATGCACATTTGCGAGAAGGAAGAGCACTCGTGTATTGAACTTGGCCGTTTTTGCCTGGAACCTAAGCGCCGTATTCGTGCACTAGACAAGCATACATTGTAGTCGCTACTGTCGTTGTTGCTGCTGCTCTGCAGCACGTTGATGCTGGGTAGTTGCTGTTTTGCAGGTTTCGGTGTATAATGATATTGTGCTTCATCCGAGGTAACCCATCTTTCTTACGCCACCACATTATGGTGTCACTTGATCATACCTTGCACAGCGGGTCCAGACGATATTGTTGCGCCACCTACACATCCTGGAAAAACCTGCTGAATGTAACACTACTTCACCTTTTCGATATCAAATATGCCTTCGTATTTTCTTACATTGTGGACATTTACTCCAAATGCAGCATCTCACTGCAACTGGCGTCATAGTCCAACTCTGACTAAAAATGTTGTAATAGAGGGAAATAACACCCAATCCGAAGGACCGTATTGCGTCCATTATTTGTTTGTAAAACAGTAACGATACCATCAACACGTACCTCCCCTATCAAGAATATCAATCAATAAAAAACATGTTTTTCGCCAAAACGTGTTGCTTTTGACGGCATCGTAGCACATCAGAGCATTGCTCTAACCCTATCGTAGCACAGCATTGCCCTATTCCTGTCGTAGCACGCCATTACCATATCCCTATCGTAGCACAGCATTGCCCTATACCTATCCCTATCGTAGCACAGCATTGCCCTAACCTTATAGTGGCACAGCATTGCCCTGACCCAATCGTAGCGCACCATTGTCCTAACCCTGTTGTAGCACACCATTGTCCTAATCCTATTGTAGCACACCACTGAACTAACCTTATCGTAGTGCACCATTGTCCTCACCCTATCGAAGCACAGCATTGCCCTAACCCTAACCCTATCGTAGCACAGCATTGCCCTATCCCTGTCACAGCACACCATTGCCCTGCCCCTATCGTAGCACAGCATTGCCCTATCCCTATCGTAGCACACCATTGCCCTATCCCTATCGTAGCCCACCGTTGCCCTCACTCGATCGCAGCGCAGCCCAGCATCCGAGCTGAGGCGAAATATACCGCGCTGGTTACTCAAATAAACCTGGAGATCCTGTAAATTGACCACTTGAAGGCACACTCGTCTCGTCGGGGCATCGCACCAGTGCCAACAGAAGTAGACCCTCTTCGGAAGTACGGGCACCGGTCAAATCCAATGCCCTTCTTTATGGTTACCGCTCGTTGTCCTTACTCCACGGGAGATGTGTTCACACTTAGCTATGTCGGGACTCCACGGGAGGTGTGTTCACACTTAGCTATTGTCGGGGGCATATGGCTTACGATGTTGTAATCGCGGATACCCTGGCGGCTTGCACTTGGTATTTATCGCCTTCGTTCGGGATTGGTCCAGTTATTGGGTTTTGGTTGTGATATTTCTGGAAGGGAGGTTTGATTGTGGTAGAGCGTCAGGGAACAACGCATAAAAGGCATGGGCCAGGGCGGGCTGTTCCGAGGGCCCTGACACGCTGACTGAGCACCTACGGGAAGGCGCTCGAGTGACGGCCGCGCGCGTCGCTGGTTGAACATGTACGCGTTGCGCGAATTGTCTGGGAGGTTTTCCTGTACTTTGTTTATTGTTGTTATTTGTATTCCCTCAACGCCGAAGTATTTGCAAGCAATATACTGTAGTGCGCACTCAACTCTGCTGCCTGCAGTAGCAGTAGCAGTGAAACTCAGCAGCTGGTGCGGATGCAAAACGCATGTAGCGAGGGGTTTCCTGTCCTCCGCTCCGTTGTAGTGCAGTGGTGCGGGTGGGGGCGCTCTGAACGACTCGCTCCAGCGTCTATCAACACACACTGACAGAACGGCCTAACACGAAACTCCGGACTGGGCAGTCAGCGAGTACGGAACTCGACGGTAACTTCTGTACGAGCGCTAGCCACCACGAGATTCACCGGGATCGTTTGTTCGGGATCCAACTTCCGCGGAATCCCCTGGGACTGGCTCCAGCCACTACGGGAAAACACAGGATGATAGCATGTCAGGATCTAACTACGCGGTGCCACATATGGTTTAGTAGATCTGCACGCGTCGACGAAGTGGTTTTCGTTTTGACGTCATTACTGCGTCCAGGTTCGGAAATACAGTATATTATGCCAGGTTTATAGTGCGTTGCATTTGTTAAAAACATAAAACCAAGATGATAACAAATCAGGGTCCCGCGCGATGTGTATTATATCATATCTGTATACCTGGTGTTTTACCAAAGTGTTTCTTGTGTACCAAAATTATGCTAATACAACTGCCAATATGATACTGTGTCCAACAGTTCGTCATACCCTGTTTCCTAAACTGGGCCGAACGTGAGCAAATATTCCTACTCAACAAAGTTAGAGAGCAAGATTCGATGGAGCCGAACAGGACACGGACCTCGGTATACTATCAATACAGTATGATATTGGAATAATACAATACTGTATACTATTAATATCACGGGGGAATATAGTAAATAGGACCTACGGTACACACAATATCCTATATATTTGCCTATTTTTACTAACAATATTTGGTCCTATTTACTATGGTCTCCCGTAATAGCAGTATCATAGAGTATGGTAGAGAATAGACACTTGCCTATCGCTTGCGACCATATCGGCTGTAGTACGATTTTGTGTCGGGTTGGATCACTTAAACAGCATTTTTGTAGCAATCACAGAACAGCTGATTTTCCAAATTGGTAGATGTGTTCCCGAGGAAGGAGATAGTCGATTGCGTTCTGATTTATTGAGATGATGCACCTTCGTCAAGTCCGAAAACAAATATGGAATAGTCTTCGTCTAGATATCGATGGTAGGTAAACATTTTCCTGACCGATACATCAGTCTTAACTTCCTCATGAAAAAAAAGAGTTAAGCCAATTTCCAGTGCGGTGGCACTCGCTCCATAGATACCGTTTTTTTGTGTAAAAAAAGTATTTCAAGACTGCTAATGCTCGTTTGGACTCTGTTCAGGTGTTCGACAGGTGTCACGAATGGCTATATTGAACAGTGTCAATATCAATTCACAGAGGGAAATCAGCACCCGAGACAAAAAACAAGTATCTCCTCATGCTCATCGTAAAGACAATCATAAATCAAACATGGTGCTACAAGCCTGGCGTATGCAGTCGAACCAATATTTGTACGCGCCGCGGACACGGCACGCATCAGTGTTCCATTGATGGGAATATATTTGTGTATTGGCCAAAAGGACAGGGTACGGTAGAGGAGCCAGGACGTGCATATGAATTGCATGGGTGTCATCGACAACATAAAGGTGCACTGGTGTAGTAATGAACGCGCCGTTGTTGTCCATATCACGATTGTTCGTGTTTTTTCCAAGCTTGACAACAGACGAGGGGGTCGGAGAATTGAATCAATTGTATCACCTAACCAGTCGATGAGTTGAGTTATGCTATGGACAACGCTGTGAGTGCTATCTTCATCAAATGGGTATAATGGATACTGGCGATTGAATCGGTGGACACTCACCCGATAGTAATGCCAACGATTCGGATGCCAACCACGCGTGTTACCACTCATCCTTTGCAACCCTGTATACCCTGTACACGTTGACTTGTGAACGCCATTTTAGGTTGGAGGACACAACGTCAAATATGGCTGAAACTCAGTCTGATAGATATATTTTCGTTAGTCACGTGACGCTGTAGATCAGATGCGTTTGGGCAAATGATGTCAAGAGGAAATCGTCCAGGGATGCATTAGAGGACATATACTAACCAGCACGGTCCTCCAGCTGTTATTAATACAGGTGCGGTTTTGTCAAGTGGAAACCCAGAGCTTGGCCGTGACGGCGTAGTCGACAGGAAATATTTGCACGACGGGGGGCGTACTAGTAACTGTGTATTCCAGTGTTAATTGCCAAAGCGAGCCGAGCCATACACGACACATTGTTGGTTAGAAAAAAGCTGCATGTTGCAGGTTCGAAGAGAGCGTAAACTCAGGAGTTTAAACGTTGATTTCATGTTTACCTTGGCGGCAAAGTGCGATAGACGACCGGATCTCCCGATATTTAACGACATCGTGATGACTGATGTGCGGTAATAAAACTTGTAACCGGGTGCTAACCATTTGTTGTCGAAACGAGGGGGAGATGTTGATGCACACGGTAGACAGGATGGACTCGAAGTACCTGTAATGTTTGTAAGAGTACGTCATTTTGTTCTGGCCGTGATTTTTGGTTGTAATATCTCTCTGCAGGTAACGATGAGATGCATCGTATATGGCATTGCAGGGGGCCGAGTCGCGTATCTAGTTTACTTCGAGAACGAAATAATAGCACACGGCCACAGTAGACGATATATAAGTGATCAGGAGGGTCGATAATCAACGTTCAGTTCACTCAAGCTGAGGCAACTGCCGTGCTCCTGAAGCCTGGCAACTCGGCGCGGAGGACACGCTTCAAAGGTGAATGTGGGGGTGATGGGTGTTTTGGCTTTACTAGTTCCGTTGGACGCAGCAATAGTCTCTTGACCCCTGCAAAATTGGCGTGCCATGAGTTTCATGGAGTGAAGCATGACAATATAGAGCTCAGACGAAAATTAAATATGTTTCAACGCGTGCCAGAACGTGGCGTAGTGAGTCAGACCAAATATGCCAATTACCCAGAACCTTGATGTACAGCTGAACAGAGCATAATCCCCTACCGTTTAGACACTGATCGGTCGCACTCGCTTGACCGAGTGTTAAAAGTGGCGTGCCGAGTCAGGCCAAATATGCCAAATATCCAGAACCTTGATGTACAGCAAAACAGAGCATAAACCCCTACCGTTCAGGACATCGATCTGTTGTATTCGCTGGACCGAATGGTCGCGGTTGGTATGCTTCACTGCGACCAATACCGTCGGCGTATCCGTCATCGACGTTGTGGATCCTGAACTGTGAATATTTGTATTTGATTTCCTCGCACACAGCAACAACCACACAAAGCAACATCTAAACCGGCTATCATATGGGCGACAAACAGCAGCTGCAACACGAACAGATGGTCTATCAAGGAGGTAGATCAAAACGGGTAGATCCCTGTTAACGTTTAGGAACACGCTTCGGCTCGAGTGTCTGACCGAAATAGCGTTTGACAGCGTTGTCTTGCAGCCGTGGGATCACTTTCCTTTTTTTGGTGGAAAACGGCACCCGGCATCGGACCCATGGTACTTTCAAATATGGGCATGCCGTCCGCGTACGTTCATGAGGACAGCGTTTAACATTGACCGTAGTCAGCTACATGCATGACATCCTGAGACCTCTGTTTAGCACGTTCTGGTGTTTGACAAATTAATGTATATCACATAAAGAGTCCAGCCAACGAGCAAGGGGGGGGGCACGGTCGTTGCCCTTCGTGCATACTGCTACATCACAAGGTGTTTTGTACAATGTGAACATCATGTACACTGCACACCCTTTGTTCCTATACCACACAGTACGTTTCAACATGATTTCAAAGGATAATTCAAAATGTATCACCGATGGGTAATGTTCCAGGCAACTAAATGGATGAGAAGCGCCGTGTATATAACGCATGAAATTCACGGCCCACAGTCTTCAGCGAATACTGTCGTAAATAACTTGATCGTGGAACAATGCCAATATTTCGACGATCGTTTGCATGAAAACTCAAGCCTAGTGTTGTGAATGCCGAGTGCCCTTTAGTAATGAAGTAGGTGACCTAAGCATGTACACCGTATTTCAGCCGATAGTAACGACATCAGCTAAAACGTGCAGGGAGGAATTTCGTTTCACACTCAGATTCGCGGTAATGCGACAAACGGCCAGGCCGCCTTGTGCTTTGATTTTAAAAGTGAATATGGGCTAAAATAGGGCCCTCCTGCAAGGTATGACTACTAGGCTTATGCCAAGCGTTACATGCAATGCACGCCCCGCATATTGCTCACCTCCATCATACCCAGCCGAATTTCTCGTAAAACTCGCGTTACCGTCGATGCTGATATCCGATAAGTCTACGTAAATGACACCTGCAGGTACAATACAGAGAGGACAGTGGGTGGGTCCTTGAATGCCACGCCAAAACGAGTTACCCTGGGACGCAAGGCGTGAGTCACAACCAGAACGTCCCGTATTGGGGAATACACAGGATATACCAGCAAGCCGTCCGGCAGTAAGGAATGCATTGGTGCATACCCAACCCAACGTTTAGTCGATGAACAGAACCGAGTAAAGTACCCAGCAATTGCTAACCACCGGTACACGAAACAAACGTGTGCAATATCCGTTTTGCTTCAAGTATTAAGCGCATCTGCATGGACGCCGAGGAGCACATGCAAAGACCCCGTGCCTAACAGCATCATGGCTTGGTCTCGCCACGTGACCAAACGGACTACGCAGCGGTTATTTCGGGTGCTTGTACACCCTTGAACTTAGCACAGTATAAACCAGTCCAAGCTTGTATTTTTTTGCAAGAAAGTAATACCTCACAACTTTCACATGTGTACGAGTCGAATCGTGTGTGGGCCAGGTGAAGATGCCTTGTGGCTGGTAAGATAACCCCCACGTCATGTATGTCAACGAATGGACGAGGCAGAAAAGAGAGTCGGAGATAAGGATAGAAAGGCACATGACGGGTGAGTACCATACAATGTATGGCAGTGTAGAAACAAGCAAGAAAAGGGGATATATACATCTCCGCGGCCACGTAGTAGGGCCATTGAGTAGATGATATCTTAACCGATTGCTAATTCTGCCCGTAATCCTTCCCCCCTGAAACCACCTTCAGCACGGAAACAATTACTACATACGGTATATGACGACTTGGGGAGCAACAATATGATGATGATTTAGGTCGTCAGCTATTCTGACCTTCAAAGTGTCCTGATACCCGACAAAAACACCTTACTCCTATTGGTTGATTGTAACAAGCAGTGCACTCTTGCATGCGATGCAACAGGATTCTCCAGCAGCTGCAAGCATGCAAAACCTACAACCATCACCACACCAACAACAGCAATTTACAACATTGGGTGCTACAGGCCTGTTGTATGCAGCCGAACCACTCGTTGCACGCGCCGTGGACATGGCACGCATCAATGTTCCATTGCTGGGAATACATTTGTTTCGTGACCAGAAGGCAAGAGTACGGTACAGGGGCCAGGACGTGCATATGAATTGTATAAGTGTCATCGCCAACATGAAGGTACACTTATGGAGGAGTACTGAAGGTGCCGTTGTTGTCCATATCACGATTATTCGTGTTTTCGCCATGCTTGACAATAGACGAGGGGGTCGAGGGTATTTGAGTAATTGTATTACCTAATCAGTTGATGGGTTAGGTTATTCTCTGGACAACGCCGTGAGTACTACGTTCATATACCAACTCAATATAGTGGATATTGGCGACGGGATGGGTGGATACTCACCCAACAGCAATGCCAACGGTTCGGATGCCAACGACGCGTTTCACCACCTATCCTTCGCAACCTTGTACACGTTGACTTGTGCACGCCATTTTAGGTTGGAGGTCACAAGGTCAAATATTGGTAAAACCCAATACGATCGAGATATTTCCGCTAGTCACGTGACGCTATGGATTACACGTGTTTGTGCAAATGATGTCGAGAGGAAATCGTCGAGGGGTGCACATAAGCATATACACTAACCAGCACGGTCTTCCAACTATTATTAAGACAGATGGTGGTTTTGCCAGCTTTTTGGCGTGACGGCTTAGTCGGCAGGAAATATGTGCACGACGGGGGGCGTTATTATAACTTTGTACTTGATTTTGAGTGATAGTTGCCTTAGCGAGCCAAGCCATACACGAAACCTGATCGAGAAAACAAAATGATGGATGTGCAGGTTCGAAGCGAGCGTAAAGTCACGACTTCAAATGTTGATTCGATGCTAGCCACGGGGGCAAGGTGGGAGACGACTGGATATCCCCACATTTAACGACACCGTGGCGATTGATGTGCGGTAATACAACTTTTAACCGGTTGCCAATATCGTGTTGGCAAAACGAGGGGGAGATGTTCATGCACGCGATAGACAGCATTGACTCAAAGTACTTTTAGTGTTTGTATGAGTCTGTCATACATGTCTGACCGAGTTCTGGGTAGCATCTTCTCTCTGCAGATAGAACAAAAGACGTCGTGTATAGTACTGAAGGCGACCGAGTGATTGAGCCAGTTTACTTGGAAAACGAAATTATAGCACACGACCACTGCAGACAATATATAAGTGATCAGGAGGGTTGACAAGCACCGTTCCGCTCACTCAAGCTGAAGCAACTCCCGTAACCCTGAAGCCCAACAACCTGGCGCGGATGACACTCATCGAGGGTGACTGAGGGGGTGATGGGTGTTTAGGCTTTACTATTTGCGTCGGGCGCAACAATAGTATCTCCATGCTTGCAAAATCGACTTAACATGCGTTTCACGAAGTGAAGCATGACAATACAAAGCTAAGCCGAACAATATGTTTTAACGCGAGCCAAAAAGGGGCGTGACGAGTCAGGCCAAATATGCCAAAGACCCAGAACCTTGATGTACAGCAAAACAGAGCTCAAGCCCCTACCGTTCAGACATCGATCTGTCGTACTTGCTTTACCGAGTGGTCGCTGTTGGTATGCCTCACTGCGACCAAGGGGAGTGTAAAAATGATAGTTTCGAAATGAAATCACTTGCTTTCTGTGTGGACGGCCCGGACCGAGTGATCCGAGAAAAATAGTACGTGCAGTCAAAGTGATCCGAACGCACTATCAACTAACATACGTACGACCTGGAAAATCTGCCACAAGCACAAAACAATATTTTGGATACGCTGTAGGCAGATACGCATAAGCACATTAGGCAGATACTGTAGATACATTGTGATATGTACCAGGTACGTATCAATTACCGGTACTATCATAAGGCATGAGCTTTTCTCGTCAGATAGGCTCTCTCGATGGGTGGATGTTCCTCCTCCGACTGGCACCTTGCTACCACATGCACGCGAGGAGAGAACACTCAGCACAGACACTGACTGCTTGACGTGGTTCAAGAGGTCGTGTTTTTTGTCGGTGGGGTTATTACCGCAGATACTCCTACTGCTATACACTTCGTATTTTTTGTAGGTGACGCGGTGTCTGCTTGTTCCGTGGTTTTCTACGTATGTATGTGTCGTACACCGGTGTGCATTCTTCGCTGCGTAGCTGCCGACGGCACCTCTGGACATACTGCTGTAAACCTGGTATGTTTCCCGTAGTTTATAGAGTCACGGAAACAAAGGGCAACCACGCGGTGCATTCAGAACATCGAGAGGGTGGAGAGGGCTCGTCTCGCGTGTGTTCGCTATGCCGCCAGCACAACTACTAGTATTGTCTATGTATCGCCCGCAGCATGCACGATGCACGACCTGCAGTGTGTGTGTTCTTCACATTAAACCTTCCTTTCTACCCGTCGACATCCAGCACACCCAGTGTCCGTGCCGATTCATCATCCTAAAAATGTACCAGTTCCGTGGTCACAAAACTACGACACAGAGATACTACGCTCAGTGCAGTAAGCAGAGCAGACAAAGCAATGCCATATACGACAGGCAAGACCTACCCTGCTAGCAATCCAGGTGCATGCAAGAGAAAAAGAGAAAAGAAAGAAAAAAGCGAAAAGGAAAAATAATAGAAAGTAAAACATACTGAAGCCAATCGACAATCAAGCAACCAAACAAAAGCATGACAAAATAAAAAGAAAAAAGTGTCGTGCTTGTCCCAGAGGAGATGCGACATCCCGTTAAAAAGAAACCAAATGAAATGAAACGAAATGAAATGAAATAAACCGAAAAAACAGAGCCAACAGAGCAAGACTAAGAACGACAGGAAAAGACAGGCAGCCAGAGCACACCAAAAGTACCTTCCAGTCAGCTGAGGAA
The DNA here is from genome assembly GCA_008828725.1 of Saccharina japonica. Classification (NCBI taxonomy): domain Eukaryota; class Phaeophyceae; order Laminariales; family Laminariaceae; genus Saccharina; species Saccharina japonica. The sequence continues at coordinate 1,551,948 of MEHQ01001163.1, forward strand.
GGTTTGTGCCAGCAGTACAGACAGGTTCTACCAGCTAGTCTGTCTGGTACTGGTACCTACTCTGTTTGCCGTCTCTTTCCTGCTTTCGTCCGCCGCGGTTTCCCTACGAACCCCCAGACTCTCTGTCTCCATTCCCTTAGGCGCCACCCATACAACGGATACGTGGCACTTCCTACTCAGTTCCGTTTCGTCCTTGTGCTACACACGAGAGTCCAGGAAAAAGGAGAGGAAACAACAAAAAAACAAAACAAAAAAGTATAAGCGTATGGGACGCAGTACCTTTCTGACGGGCTGCTCAAGAATGCGGCGGATCACCGAAACATCGGGCCTGTTTGAAAAACATAGCCTCAACAAATGATGACTCGATTTCACCGGAGTTTCCTTCAATTCTGACAACTATCTCTGTTCGACCAACTCCCCTCATTATATTACAGATAAGCCAAGGGGGGCGTATCCGTCATAGACGTTCCGGATTCTGAACGGTGAATATTTGCATTTTTGCGTTTCTCGCACACAGCCACAACCACACAAAGCGACGTCTGAACCGACTCTCATATAGGCGAACAACTGCAACACGTGCAGATGGTCTATCAAAGAGGTAAATCTGAGATAATTCGGTTTCCCCCTGTCACTGTTAACGTCTCGGAATACGCCTCGCCTCGAGTGTTGGACAGAAATGGCCTTGGACAGCGTTGTCTTGCAGCCGTGGAAGAATCACCCTCTCATTTTGTTTTCGACATGGCACCAGGCATCGGGCCCACGGTACTTTCACAGATGGGCATGCCGTCTGCGTAGGTTCATGAGGACCGCTGCGATAAACGTTCGCTGTATTCAGCTACGTGCATGACATGAATATATTTATGTCTGGCGCGTGATGATGTTTAACAACCAAGTTATCTTACAGAACGAGTCTAGGCGAGGAACGAGGGGGGGGGGGCACAGTCGTTGCCCTTTGTGCATACTACTACTGGCAACGTTAATGGGAAAATATGAAACAATACACTGCCAATCGTTTATTCTTATACCACACACTACTTTTACACATGCTTGGAAAACAAAGCTCGACATTTATCACCGATCTTAAACTTTGTCATCGATAGGGTATGCTTAGGGCAAGTAAGTAGACAAGAAGCGCCGTGTATATAACGCATGAAATTCACGGCCCACAATCTTCAGCGAATACTGTCGTAAATAGCTTGATCGTGGAGCAATGCCAATACTTCGATGATCGTTTGCGTGAAAGCAAGCCTAGTGTTGTGAATACCGAGTGTCCTTTAGTAATTGAGTAGGTGACCTAAGCAAGTACACCGTATTTCAGCCGATAGTAACGACATCAGCGAAAACGTGTAGGGGGAAATTTCGTTTCACACTCTGATTCACGGTAATGCGACAAACGGCCAGACCGCCTTGTGCTTTCATTTCTAAAAGTGAATATGGGCAAAAACAGTGCTCTCCTGTAAGGTATGACTACTACAGTAGGCTTATGTATAGCGCTACAAGCAATGCACGTCCTGCATACTGCTCACCTCCACTGCTCCCAGCCGAGTTGCTCGTAAAACTCGCGGTACCGTCGATACCGATATCCGATGCATTTCCGTAAATGACACCTGCAGGTACAATAAAGAGACGACAGTAGGTGGGTCCTTGAATCCCACGCCATAACGAGTTACCCTGGGACGCAAGGCGTGAGTCACACCCAGAACGTTCCATAAAGGAGAATACACAAGGTATACCAGCAAGCCGTCCGGCTGTAAGGAATGCATTGGTGCATATCCAAACCAACGTCTAGTCGATGAACACAACCGAGCACAGTACCCAGCAATTGCTCACCCCCGGTACACGAAACAAACGTGTGCAATGTCCGTTTTTCTTCAAGTACTAAGCGCATCTGCATGGACACTGAACACCACATGCAAAGACCCCGTGTCTAACAGCATCATGACGTGGTCTCGTCACGTGACCAAACGGATTACGCAGCGGTTCTTTGGGGTGCTTGTACACCCTTGAACTTAGCACAGTAGAAACCAGTCCAAGCTTGTGTTTTTTTGCAAGAGAGTAATACCTCACAACTTTCACATGTGTACCAGTCGAATCGTGTGTGGGCCAGGTGAAGATGCCTTGTGGCTGGTAAACTAACGTTCACGTCATGTACGTCAAAGAATGGACGAGGCAGAAAAGAGAGTCGGAGATACTGATGGAGAAGCACATGACGGGTGAGTACCATACAATGTATGGCAGCGTAGAAACACGCAAACAAAGGGGGTATATACATCTCCGCGGCAAAGTAGTAGAGCCATTGAGTAGATGATATCTTGACCGATTGCTAATTATGTCCGTAATCCTTCCAACCTAAAACCACCTTCAGCGCGGAAACAATTACTACATACGATATATGATGACGACTTGGGGAGCAACAAGACGCTGATGCTTTAGGTCGTCAGCTATTCTGATCTCCAAAGTATCATGATACCCGACAAAACCGCAGTCTTCCTATTGGTTGGTTGTAGCAAACCAAGCGTTCCTGCATGCGATGCAACGAGATTCTCCAGCAGCGACACACATGATAAACCTACAACCCTCACCACACCAACAGCAGCAATTTACAACATTCAGCGCTACAGGCCTGTTGAATGCAGTTGAACCACTCGTTGTGCGTGCCGCGGACATGGCACGCATCAGGGTTCCATTGCTTAATATATGTTTGTGTAATAGGCAGAAGGCAAGGGTACGGTAGAGGGGCCAGGACGTGCATACACACTGCATAGGTGTCATGACCAACATAAAGGTACACAGATGAAGTAACGAAGGCGCCCTAACCCTTACCCTAATATGACCTATGTTAAAACGCGAGCCAAAAGGTGGCGTGGCGAGTCAGGCCAAATATGCCAAATATCCAGAAGCTTGATGTACAGCTAAACATAGCATAAACCCCTAGCGTTCAGACACCGATCCGGCGCACTCGCTTGGTCGAGTTTCCAAAGCGGTGTGGTGAGTCAAGGACAATATTCAAAATAGACAGAACCTCGATCTACACTTAAACAAAACGTAATCCCCTACCGTTTAGACATCGATCTGTTTCACTCGCTTGACCGACTGATCGCTGTTGGTATGACTCACCGCGACCAATACCGTCGGCGTTTCCGTCAAAGACGTTGTGGATTCTGAACGGTGACTGTATTTGCGTTTCTCGCACAGAGCAACAACCACACTACTGTAAGCGACATCTAAACCGGCTATCATATAGGCGAAAAACTGCAACATGAGCAGATGGTCTATCAAAGAGGTAGATCTGAGGTCATCCGGTTTCCCCCTGTCACTGTGAACGTTTAGGAATACGCCTCGCCTCGGGTTTCGGACCGAAACGGCCTTGGACAGCGTTGTCTTGCAGCCGAGGAAGAATCACTCTCTCATTTTGTTTTTTGAAATGGCACCAGGCATCGGGCCCACAGTACTTTCACAGATGGGCATGCCGTCAATGTACGTTCGTGAGGACCGCTACGATAAACATTCACTGTATTCAGCTACGCGCATGACGTCCGCTGACCTCTGTTTGGCACGTAATGCTGTTTAACAAGCTGGTATATCTTACATGATGAGTCTAAGCAAGGATCAAGGGGGGGGGTGCCCTTCGTGCATACTGCTACATGGTGACGTTTATAATAAAATAAGAAACAATACGCTGCCACCCGTTTATTCTTATATCCCACACTACGTTTCAACATGCTTGAAAAACGAAAACTCAAAATTTATCACCGATCTAAAAATGTATCAACGATAGATTAATAAGTTTAAGGAAAGTAAATGGACAAGATGCGCCGTGTATATAACGCATGGTCCAGGGTCTTAAGGCGAATACTGTCATAAATCATTTGATCGTGGAGCCATGCCAATCTATCGACGATCATTTGCGTGAAATCATGCCTAGTGTTGTGAATGCCGAGTGTCCTTTAGTGGTGGAGTAGGTGACCTAAGCATGTACACCGTATTTCAGCCGATAGTAACGACATCAACGGAAACGTGTAGGTGGGAACTTCGTTTCAAACTCAGATTCGAGGTAGTAGGACTAAAGGCCAGGCCGTCTTAAGCGTTGATTGCTAAAGGTGAATATGGGCTGAAACAGTGCCCTCCTACAAGGTATGACTACTAGGCTTATTACAAGCGTTACAAGCAATGCACGTTCCGCATATTGCTCACCTCCATCGGACCCAGCCGAGTTTCTCGTAAAGCTTGCGTTACCGTCGATGCCGATATCCGATAAGTTTGCGTAAATGACACCTGCAGGTACAATAACGAGACGACAGTTGGCGGGTCCTTGAATGTCACGTGAACAAGAGTTTCCCGGGGACGCAAGGCGTGAGTCACTACCAGAGAGGCCCATATTGGGGTAAACACGAATAATAATGGACGTGCGGGGTGAGGCACAACAATTTACGATCTTCGTCGGCCCTACCGTGACCAATATTTCCGTACCTCTGCCTCACTGATCGCTTATCGCATAGTAATCGGATTCTGTAGCGATCCGATCCTTTCCGACCCGATCCTGTATTCATCGCACTGTTTTTCGGATGTCGGGTTTACACGTCCGTATCGGATGTCAATCGATTGTCTTTCCGACATGCCACACTATTAATACCAGCACCGACAGGCTCTCCACCTTCAAAGTAGAAATATGAATCTTGTGGTGCCGCTCAAACGCGCGGTATTACCTGGTAAATTTATTACATAGGCTCTTCATATTAAACCGTTTATTATATATTGAGCTCTGGACACTAAACCGTTCTTTTTGTCGGCATCCAGCGCAGCAGTGCTGATTGTTTATCTCATAGAGAGAGCTCATTTCAAAATGATGCAAATATGTCACTTCTGTTCGGTATTGTAGTTTATGCATTGCCGCTCTTTATTATTTTCCCCTCCCATTTACAGCAGTATGTATGGGGCCACCAACATGAAAGATAAAAATCACGACAAGCTTTAAAACGTTATTGTGGAACCATTCATGAACAACCTTGAACATTGATGCACCCTGCTGATTGCGATTGAGTCCGAGTTTCATAGCGTTCTCTCCGAAAATGAGTTTTTATGTTCTAGATATGGTAGCTAATCTGGTTCATACTCGTCTTCACATTAAATCGTTACTTCTCCCCGTCGACAACTGGCACACGCAGTGTCCGTGCCGATTCTTTATCGTGTGTATCATAGACAAAAGCAATCTCTGGGATCGCACACCACGACAAAAGGACACCATCATCCAATGTCATGTACGAAAGGCACGACATACACGCGCAGGCAATCCATAGGTGTTCACACATGGGAAAAAAAATGAAAAGTAAAACTAAAGAAAAGAGAGAAGTCGTGTCGTGCCCCGCCGGCGATGCACCGACAATAAGAAATAACCGAAATCAAGTACAAGCTATTATAACCGGAGTAAAACTGAAACGGACACGCAAGGACAAACAACAGAAGCACAACAGAGGCACCCTCCAAGCAGCGGCAGAAATAGGTGCTATCGGTGCGTAGAACAGAAAGAGTTCTACCTTTTAGTCGGTACGGTACTTTGCCATCCTGTCTGCCACCTCTTTCCTGCTTTCGACAATCTATCGCATTTCCCCATAACCGACCCATCCCCCCTCTCCATTGCTTTGAGCGCCACCGGCAATAATGCGGATCGATGTTGGCCGCTTCCTACTAGTGTATACTTCGTCCTCGTGCCGAACACAGAAGACATGACGAAATGAAGCAACACCTTAAGTAGATCCTAACAAATGAGGGCGTGTCTAAAACCAAAGCATGTGAACGCGGGTGATGGGAAATATAACAACACAAGTACAATAACGTGAAGTACGATAAATATGTAGTAGGTAGAATAGGTTTGAACGATCATATGTACTTCAGCACATACTGCTGTCTGCCTTTACATAAGGGTATTTCAAAGGGGGTCCACCCACAGCAGTTTGTTTATTGAACCGTATACCGAACCCGGATGTTAGCATATGGATTGAGATCCATACGTATATATTGTGATGTGCCGTCACTACGCCCTGATACGAGTATATGAGTATCTTAGTCCAAATATTCAGGGAATTGCAATATGCGGATAGATTACGAGTTTGTCTTACTCGTAGTGCGCCACATTGTATGTCCCGAGCATCTTCATCAGGAACGATGCTGAGAACGTTGCTAGAACGTTCCTATGACGTTGTAGAGAACATTACAGGGAACAGTACCAACTACGGTAGAATGTAACTGTCCGTAGCATGGGCATTGCACCGGGATGATCAGGTGTAGGCACCGCCCACCTCGATCACTCTACTCTACTCCTCTACTCCACTCTACTTTACTCCTCTTCCCTCTTTTTTCCTCTTCTCTTCACTTCTTCCTTTTCCATTGATCTCCCTGAGGTCAATCTTCCTTCCATTATGGCCACATAAGCGCCTTTTCAAACCATGACTTTTCTTCTTCTACACAAGTGATCTTCACACACACTTCGGTGCCACCTCTGCCATCTCTCTCCACAGAGACAGAGCCTCGACACACGCGTCATTCTTTCACCGGAGTTGAGTTACAACAAAGAGGCAGAGGTAAAAGAAAGACGAAAATATTACGTGGGGTGAAAAAGATAGCAAAACGTTTAGATACCTGCGTCTACAGATATTAATGTATACAACCGCAGATCTTACCGGCCATTCACCTGTCGTACATCACGTACAACTATACACGGCGGATGGACTAATAACTTTAATTTAGGGTACCACATAGGGGCACATGTCATGCCAAAGTCCAGCAAACTACACGAGCTTGCCACATCTAGAAATCTTCTTCTAGGCACGTTGCACCCGTTTATGGGCTGACCCCGCCCGGATCTGAGCCCCCCTAACTGATCTTGAACACGTCGACGCAAATGATTCTAACCCTAACCCTAAGCCGCTAGCGAGTGAAACTGTTTGTGATTCGGATCTGAGTTGCGACTATTTATAGGGGGGGTAGAGAAACTTAGGTAATATACACCTAGCCCTTATGTACGACTGCCGAATTTCTTGTTTCCTGCCAATATCAGCCTGCCTTTCAAAATGCCTGATTTCTTAACAGGTGAACCGTACTGTATGCAGCATGCACCAAGAACAAAGTAAACACCAATGGAAGCCACTTCGGGCCCTGCACTGGCACTGTTGTGCTTCGATTGATTGTCCTGTATTTTGATCCCAGTCTTCCTCTGTTGACATAAGGTTTCGTTTGTTATATTGTTTCATATTTCCTGTCACATCTCCCGAGAGTGCACTATCCTCCATTTCATTTTTTATTTGTTTGTTTGTCTGCTTTTCAGTTTTTTTATTCTCTTCGATTTTTCTTCAACTTTCGTATTTTTCGTTCGTTTTTTCTTTTTTAGTCAGCAGTGCCAGCATATGAGACCGTGTGTCGTAGCTGGCATTGCATTATCTACTCTCGTCAGCGTATTGCAAATACGTATCTCTGTGTCGTGGGTTTGTGACCGCGTAACTGGTATCTCCTCAAAATGATTTATCGGCACGGATACTGGTTGTGCTGGATCTCGACGGGTTAAAACAACGGTTTCATGTGAAACAAAAACACATATACCTAGTGTAGCATAGGTAGCCATTCGACTTTTTCAGGGGCCCTTTCGGGCTAATACTTTAACACCACAGCAGTAAAACAAGAGTATGTTTTTGTTTTCAGCTGCAATACTTGTTGTATAGTTTCCACTTTTCATTTCTCCTTGCTGAAAACGACATATCTCCAGTGCTAATGATCTGACCTGCTCCCTGTGAGCAGTTGTGAAGATCGTACGTGGTTTTTATTTCAGGAGTCGCATTGATCAGACCCACTTTCCACCACAAACAGCGGCCCTTACTAAAACATGACTCCCCATAAGTACATCATGCATCTGGTACCCAAAGATGCCTTTGAAAATTGGCAGTTCCTCTGGCTGCTGATAGTGCTTTAAGTTAGACATTCGACGAGGGCGCCAAGGCATCTGTAGGTGAATCTACCTGTGCCTCTAGTTCGACCGTCCGTAGTGCCCTACGCATCCACAAAGTGTTGATATCAACCAGGAGCTCCGAAATGATCAAAACTCTTGCTGCTGAGCACTTGCGATTCGTGATGTAAATGCTACAATGCCTGCCCTTCCTTGCAGACCCAAGAGCATTTAACACCCTATAGAAACTAACGAACAAACTATATGTTGGTCGGGAGCATCTCTGAGCATCATAACTGGGGCTATGCCGCGTTGAGTTACCAGTAATTGCACCAGACATAGTATATTGCTGCCGTAAGAAAGACGACATATATGTTGTTTAAAAAAACTCACGTGTTCTATTTGTATTTGATCGAAGGGACCCCTTAACGACAACGAAGAAGATTGCACACTGGGTACGATCAGGCATATGACCATGGAAAAAACATTGCAACAAAAATTGTTTACAACCAATCGAGTCCATGTCGTGCGTAGCATGTCGCACTGAGCGAATTGCTTTTCCGATGATTGCTGCCTTGGCGTTTGGCAATGAACACAAGCTAGTTGGCATCTCGCCCAGAAGCGGGGAGAGGATGGAAAACAGGCCTGGAGGGAAGGAGAGGAAGCACGGGGCGGAGGGAGGGTGCACGTTCTCGGTGATTTGGCTTCTCGCTACGTATGAGGTTGGGGTTCGTGGTCGGGGAGTGTCCCCTCAGAATGCACCCACACGTCCTGGCAGCACTTCGTGGATCGGGACTCTGCTGCTGCGCTCTGTTCCTCGTAGCCCATTTCCTTGAAGCGTACGTGTCAAAAGCGAAATGTGCATTACCCATGTTTCCATGTTTCAAGAACCTATACTTGAGACATGTAAACGATTGGCTATTGACACACCATATCATGAGCAGGTGCTGATGCATCCACAAGGGGGCGATGAAAAAAGCTGCAGAGATAAAACACGCTTGGAGAGGAAGAGAGGAACGCCGGCAGAAGAAGGGAGACACATAAAGAGCGAGCCAAAGACGGTCCGTCCTCCCACAAGAGCCGAGGGCGAGAGGTTACGCAACGGGGGCGCGAGTGCGTAGCTGCCGGTCCTAGAGCTATAAAGCGCGAGTCAGCGTCACTATTGACGCTTTCCTCGGTGGGATACTTCCAACATGATACCTCTCGGGCCGTACATATAAGGTGAATTTAGGTGGTCACAAAATATACAAATGCATCTAACGTTTACGAACACACTGACGCCGAGCGAAGTTTACAAGAGACTCGGAAGGATAGCCGGACGGAGTGGAAGATAATAAAAAATAATTAGCACTACATCGTCAAAGGTAGGTAACATGATGAGCGATAGTTTACGTCACGGCAGTGGCGTCACCGGGGTTTCGTCGGATATCGTTCGTGAAACACAAAGCGCAAGTACGGGGTTTTTGATTCTAGGCGGACAACACATACGACCTAGGTGTAGGAATAATTGAAATGCAAATCAAGAATGACACTCCTACAATTTAAAGATAGTGTCCGGCCTTTCAGAAGATTGTTTTGCCGGAACATTTTGCCCCTTCTGTAGCACGGGTCGCATGCTATACCAATAGCGGAAAACTTACAAATTGTGGTACATTAGGTATGTGTTGTTGTGCTACGCTGCTTGCTGTGGTGCTGCAAACCCGATCAGTTCAAGCTTATTTTTAATTGAACTAGCATTACGGGCACGGCTCCGCTCGTGGCGCTAGCTTTACGCTGCCCATAGTAGTATGTAAGCCTTTCCTGGGGGTACCAATGTCCCCTCTGAACCGAAATACTAGAACCACCATGTGGGGCGGTATCGACACGGGGGATATCCGTGTTTTTGGAGGTTTACATGTATTTAAGGATATATGACTCGTACATGGGGCCTTGCCATCCCCGGGTGCAGTGAACCATTGACCATGCTCCCCAACCAAAACGTAAATCAGCCCGTGGAGTTGGGGTTTCCACACCTTGCAGGGAAGTATCGACCCGAGGGGGGTCTGTTTAGGTCCTCTAGGGTTGTTGAAGTTGTAGATGCCCGAAATGATTTCTGATCCGGAGGTGGGACTTTATCCTCCCCGGGTGCGGGGGGACCTCGCCGTTGCCCCTCGCGGCAACTCGCGCCGCATGCTGGCAACTCGCGCCGCTCGCTGGCTCCATGAAAGCCAACCAACGGCAACTCAGTCGGTGGTATTGGGGTTTCCACACGCTGTCGACCTGAAAAATGTCCGTTTTCGTCCCCGGGTTGGTGAAATTGTAGATGTATGGAAGGATACCTGACCCGGGGGTGGAACGTTGTCATCCCCCTATGCGGAGCGACTTCGATGTTGCACCGAGAGGCGACTCTCTCCGCACGCTGGCTATACAAAGGCCAAGCTAACCCTATTGTAAATCAGTCCGTGGGGTCGGAGTGTTTACACCCCGTGGGGCTGTATCGACCCGAGGGGTGTCCGTTTGCGTCCCCGGTTCGTTGGAGTTGTAGACGTGTGGAAGTATTCCTGACACGGGGGTGGTACGTTATCATCGGCGGGCGCGGCGGGGCTTCACCGCTGCTGCGAGGGGCAACCCTGGCGGCGTGCTGGCTATATGAACGCCAGCGCGTCAGCCAAATCAGCAATCAATCAGTGGGGTTAGGTTTTCCACACCTTGTGGGGCGGTATCGACCCGGGGGGTGTCCGTTAGCGTCCCCGGTTCGTTGGAGGTGTAGATGTATGCAAGAGTGTAGTATCCAGGGACGGGAATTTGTCGTCTCTGGGTGCCGCGGAACCTGGCCGTTGCCGTTTACCCGAAGGGCAACTCTCGCTGCGTGCTGGCTCTATGAAGTCCAGAAAACCGTACATTAGCCCGTGGCGTTGTGGTTTCCACACTTTGTGGGGCGGTATCGACCCGGGGGACGTCATTTTATGTGCCCGGTAGAGCTTTAGATGTATGGAAGTAATTTCGACCCAGGGATGGGATCATATCATCCCCGGGGGCGGCGGGACCTCGCTGTTTCCCCGAGGGGCAAGTCTCACCGCACGCTGGCTATATGAACTCCAGTTCTCCAGAAAACAATCAGCAATCAGCCAGTGGTAGTGGGGTTTCCACATATTGCGGGGTGTTATCGACCCGGTGGGTGTCCGTTTTCGTTCCCGGGTTGTTGGAGTTGTAGATATATGGAATGATTTTATGACCCGGAGATGGGAAGTTATCATCCCCGGGTGCGGCCCGACTTCGACTGTTCCCCGAGGGGAAACTCTCGCCGCACGCTGGCTCTATGAGGGCCAGGCAAACGTGATTTTTCACCTGAGGTTGGGGTTTCCACACCCTGTGGGGCGGTATTAACCTGGGGGATGTCCGTTTTAGTCCCCGGGTTGTTGGGGTTGTAGATGTTTGGAAGGGTTTACGACCCCGGGATGGGACTTTATCATCCCCGGGTGCAACAGGACTTTGACGTTGCCCCGAAGAACAACTCTTACTGCACACTAGCTATATACGGGCCAGGCAAGCGTAAATTAGCTCGTGGGGTTAGGGTTTCCACACATTGCGGGGTGTTATCGACCTGGGGGTATCCATTTTCATTCCCGGGTTATTGGAGTTGAAGATATTTGGAAGGATTTATGAACCGGTGTTGGGATGTTATCATCCCCGGGTGCGACGGGACCTCGCCGTTCCTGTCCCCCCGAGTGGAAACTCTCGCTGCACATTGGCGCTATGAGGGCCAGGCAAACGTAAATTAGCCCGTGATGTTGGGGTTTCCACACCCTGTGGGGCGGTATCGACCTGGGGGATGTCGGGTTTGATCCCGGGTTCGATGGAGTTGTAGGTGTATGGAAAGATGTAAGTATCCGAAGACGAGACTTTATCTTCCCCGGGTGCGACGGAACCTAGCCGTTCCCGTTGCCCGGAGGGGAAACCCTCGCTGCGTGCTGGCTCTATGAACTCTAGACAACCGTAAATCAGCCCGTGAGGTTGGGGTTTCCACACCTTGTGGGGCGGTATCGACACGGGGGATGTCCTTTATGTCCCCGGTTCTTTGAAGTTGTAGATGTATGGGAGTAATTTTGACCCGGGGATGGGATCATATCGTTCTCGGGTGCGGCGGGACCCCGCTGTTGCCCCGAGGGGCAACCCTCACTGCGTGCTGGCCCTATGAACTCCAGTGCTCCATACAAAAATCAGCCATTCGTGGTGGGGTTTCCACACGTTGCGGGGCGGTATCGACGCGGGGGTTGTCCGTTTTCGTCCCTGGGTCGTTGGAGTTGTAAATGTATGGAAGGATATCTGGCCCAGGGATGGGACGTTAAAGTCCCCGAGTGCCACTGACTCCCTAGGCCTCAGCCAATCAGTGACTAACTAATGGGGGTGAGGGTTCCATACCGTGTGGGGCAGTGTCCACTCGGGAAATCCCCGTGTTTGTCCCCTGTTGCTCGGTGTTGTAGAGAGATGGACATATTTGGTATTCGGGATGGATCCCTATCGTCCGCGGGTGTGACGGAATATCGATGGCACTTTTCAGCACCGATCTTCTAGAAAGAGCCAGCGGTCACTGGCATGGATTTGAACCAATCAGCTGCCAGACAATAACCAAACAAATAAAAGACAGCAGCTAGGCTGTCTAGGTGGATGTCAGAACTGAGTCGGGATTGTGCCACGGCCACGGCTCGGCGCGGCATAGGACCCAGTGTTGTGCGGGTTGTGGCACTCAGCCCTCCTACCCATGAGGCAAGATGGGGCTGAACCACTCTGGATAGCGCTACTCAATTACAGACAGACACAATAGCAGCATTTCATATTATTATAGATAAGAGTGCCCGTTACCGCGGGCCAAAGAACACACAGACAGACTACAACCACAAGCAGTATCGATCGCGCGATCGATCATAGGTCTGTTCCTTTGTGCGTGCAGAAATGCGCTCGTTGACGACATTGGAGCACAAACAACAGTATGCATCGCCGGAAGAGGTTTCTGCAGTTTTCTGCCGTTCTTCTTCTCGGCCCCGTGCACCACTACTGAAATTTCGCCCATTCTTGGGTGAATACTCTTCTATGAATGAGGATTGGAAAATGTGAACACAAGACGGCACGCCTTCTACAAAGAAATGAAAATGTAACCGCAGCACGTATATACTATACCAGCACGATTCACATACATGCGTGTTTAGTTTGTCCGTTTTTACCTGGAATCTAGGCGCCGTATCATCGCACTCCGTTTCCGTGTTGGAGGACCATAGTGTGTAGTCGCTACTACTGTCGTTGTTGCTTCTGCTGTGCACATTGTTGACGCTAGGTAGCTGCTGCTTTGCAGTTTTTGTTGTACAATGAGTTTGTGCTTCATCCGAGGTAACTCTTATTTCTTCCGTCACCACATTCTGGCGTCACCTGGTCATGCCTAGCACAGCGGGTCCAGACGATATTCTTGCGTCACCTAGTCATACTGATGAAAAATAGTCATAACTTCACTTCACCTTTTTGAACACAAATACACATTTTGTATTTTCTTACCTTTCGGCCAATACACCAACTGCAGCATACATCTGCGATTGGCGTCAAAGCCCATACCTGACTAAACGAGTTGTAATAGAGTAAAGAAACACCCAATCCGAAGGACTGCATTGCGTCCAGTAACGCTTTGTAAAAAAGGGACGATGCCATCCACATGTACCGCCCCAGTCTAGAAGATCCATTGATCATAAATATTGCTTTCGCCCAATCTTGTTGCTTTAGACCCTACCGAAGCGAGTTCAACAAATCCCTACCGTTACACGCCATTGCCCTAACCATATCGTGGCTCAGCACAGCATCCTACCTGAGGCGAAAAACACCGCTTTGGTTGGCCGACTAAACCCGGAGATCCTGGCCAATGACCACTCGAAGGGACGCTCGTCTCGTGGGGGCATCGCACCACTGCCTACAGCAGTAGACTCCCGTCGGAATTACGGGCACGGGTCAACTCCAAAGCCCTTGTACATGGTTATCACCCGCTGACTTTACTTCATGAAATATGTGTTCAGTGTTCACGCTCGCTATGGGCAGGGGCATAGGGCTTGCGATGTTGTGATCGCGGATTCGCTGGCGGCTTACAACTGTTCGCTCGTTGACGTGTTATTAATAGCACAGCACGCCTTTTTCGCCTTCCTTTGATAATGATCCCGTTGTTTGGTTTTGGTTGTGATATTTTTGGAAGGGAATATTTATTCTTGTAGAGCGTCCGGAAACGCATACTGAAAGGCATGGGCCAACGCGGGCTGTTCCGAGGGCGCTGACGCTCTGGCTGAGCACCTACAGGAGAGAGCTCGAGTGCTGGCTGCGCGCATCGCTGTTTGAACATAAACGCGCTGCGCGAATTCGCTGGTTGACTGCTTTTTTCCGTTTTTGTTTTTTTGCAGTTGTTTCGTTTATCACAACGCCCAAGTGCTTTCAAACAAACTGCTGTAGTGGGCACTCAACTCTGCTGCCTGCAGCGGCAGCAGCAGTGACAGCGGAACCAGCTGGTGTCCATGCAAACCGCAGACCGCGCGAGGTTTCCTGTACTGCGTTACGTTGTAGTGCAGTGGTACGGGTGGGGTGCCTCTGGACGACTCGCCCCAGTGTTTATCAACACACGCCGACTGGACGACCTAATACGAACCACTGGAGTGGGCAGTCAGCGAGTACGGAACTCGATCATAACTTGTGTACGAGCGCTAGCCACGACGAGATTCACCGGGATCGTTTGTTCAGGTTTCAACCTCCGCCGACGTATCGGGGACGGGCTCCGTTTCCCTAGCTTGCGGAATATACAAAGTGTATCACTTGGTTTTGGAACCGAGTCCACACAGGATGCAAACGGGGACCACATACGGTGGCCTTCGTGCTTACCTGTACGTGGTAAGGCTATGGTAAAACGCGAAACTGTGGACTTCCACGCGCTCTGAAGGCAAATAATACGGTTCCAACTGTTTTCAAAGCTAACCTCAAAACTTTAATAACTCTTGGGATACGTTGATGACAGTCTTATGCGCAGAACGCAACGTGTACACAGCACGAGTGAAATGAAAGCCCACGGATTTGTAAAAGTGTATCGTCGAACTTTCAAGTGTACAACCATAGCAGGCTTTGGACAAGTACACGTGTGAAAGTACGCTCGGTAGTATGAATGCGGAATGGAGGCGAGTCAGAGAGGAATGTCGATAGATATTATCTTATTTTCTGTGGCTTGGGAGAGAGAGCTGCTGGCTGACATGTCTACCGCATTATACACATATATCTTTCACCCACACGTCTTTGCTAATGAACGCATCTCCCTCCCTACACTGCCTGGGTTCTACTGTACGCATTCCAGGACTTCCGAGATACCGAATGGTCCCAACATCATTATACTCTTCCAAATATATACCGTGTATCTCCACATGCCACTGAGAAATACAAAAAAATGTACAATAGGTGCATCGCAAACAATGGCATCTATTCCGTACATGTCTCTATCCCCTCACCTTCGAAAGCAAAAGAGTGGGTGGGCGGGAGAAATCACGGAATACCTAGCCCATCTACGGCCGGCCAGCTAAAAAAGCAGCAGATCTGTCTGTTCGCGTGTTCTACCAGTCTGCCAGCACTGTGCCGTGCTGTACCCACTTGGTATTTCAACCCACTTGATCAACCAAACAATACCTCGTTGCTGTTCGTTTAGCCACGAATATTAACGAAACGCCTAATTGTCTCTTAAACAACAAACAATAGATTATTATTGCAACGGTTCTCGACCTCTAATAATATTCTCCTTTGTTGTATGTATATTTCGAATTGCGTTGTATTTTTATCAATTTATGTGGCTTGGGAGGGAGAGCTGCTGGCTGACATACCTACCGCATTATACAAATATCTGTTATGCCCACATGTCTTTACTCATAAACGCACCTCCCTCCCTACTCTGTCTGGGTTCTACTGTACGGATTCATGGACTTCCGACATACCGAATGGTCCCAACACCATTCTACTCCTCCACACCCGAGGTTAATCCTGGATTTCTACAGTTTACCCCATACAGTGTGTTGACTTGGCTTTATTTTCAGACCCTTACTAGTCATTAGGTTACGAGACACATGTCCCGCATCATCCCCATCATTATATGCGTGAACGCCTTATACGCATCAGACTTCCACCTTCCTTCTCGGTGCATGACTCGTTCAGATGCGTCGTGTCCAGATGCAAACGTCGAGGCGCTCCCTATCCTCAGCGGATGGAGGAGGGTTTCGGGATATGCGCTTATTTTTCGACCACCTCTCTAAGCGATCTCACCACCTCACCGTATCCCCACGGTATTAATGGCTTTTCCCCCTTGACAGTACGAGGAAAGTGGCGCGTGTTCAGGTAGCGCTAAATGTTATGGCAGTAGTTCCACCATAGGAGCAACGGGTTTACCACCCTCACCCAGCTCAGAAGGCGGGCCCCAAACCTCGCTACGTATGTGGCTGCCAACTTGAGTCTCCAACAAGGTCCGCATCATCTCCATCACGGTCCGCATCACTCCACTGAAGAAACCCCAACAGACCGTAAACGCAGCATCACCTGGTTTAAATCATGCCCTATCCATTAGATCGTCTGATCAGACACTCACTTACTTTTACCCAATTGTAAACTCATAAATGCCCACGTTAACTTAAATCCTTGTGCGAGTCGGACGGGTTTTGTAAACTGTGATGCTTTCTACGCCACATCGCCACTGCGAGGGGTACCAGCAAGATTACCCAGGTGCCCTGTACCCAGCGGCATCGTATCGCTGTAGTTTTTGTATTCGCTCTAACCCTAACCCTAACTCTAACCCAGCACAACATCACGGACTGGCTACGGGGCCAGGCCTTCACCTCCTTCTTCAGGTCTACATGGCCATCGTCAACATCATCTTACAGCCATCTTCATCTACTCGTACATCGGTTGGCCTGCTCTTTTACGTACGAGGTCATCATCAGCAGCATCGCTTCTTCTTCAACTACACAGCAGTACAGCATATCTACACAACACCGGCACGAAAAACAAAGATCTTCAGCATCACGGGCAGCTACGACTACGACTGCAGCTGTAGTGTACTGCAGCAGTAGGTTGTTATTTTTCTGTTTTTGATTTATCTTGGTTTTCGCGGGGGGGGGTATATTTTTATACTTTTTCCTCTGTTGGCTTTGCTGTACGTAGAGTATTTTCAGACGAATATGTTTTATGCAAGATCATACATGATGCACACTGTTTTTTGCCGTCACGGATAAACATCTGTCTTGTTATAGTTGCTCTTGACGTAGCTTCCCACAGCTTTTCTGTGAGTACATATCCCAAATACACACTCACAATGCTGAATGTATTACATACATATCAGTACAGTTATAGCTGGACACATACACAGGTGGCCATTTGGGTACGTTGCGGGACGTTGTGGCGAAATCACAACCTCAGTACATTGGGGCGACGCACACAATGTACCGCAACGTACGAGAAGGCCCTTCGATTGTGAGATCTCCTCTTGATATCCTAATACAACGTGTAAGGTTGTCGTCAAGTTGGCAGACCTTCTTGCAACGTTAATATATTTTTCATATGTCCAACACATTTAAACATTTCGCTCGTTTCGCTCGTTATTCTATTATTGTACGTATTAACAGTATTATTGTAGTACTCTACACAACCAATTAGTAAAAACATATTTTTGAGGTAAACAACCGGATTTCGAATGGCTGAAAACCAATAATTGAATCTAGTATATTTGGATTATAAGTCTTCGGCGTTCGCACATCGATGATAACACCCATACCTAAATGAAGGTTAAACTATCATTGATATAGACAACGTTTCACTACACCAACACTAAAATCAAGTCAAAATATGTTTGAGGCAGTCGAGTTTGTCACGGAAAGTTGTTAATAATAGAGTGTTTGCGTTTTTTTTTCTTCTTACTTTTACTTCTCTAAAAATTCTCCCGAAGGAAGGATTTGCGGTAATTTTTTTAAAAAACGGCAAAAAAGTACTTTAGAGAAGTACGTTTTTGATCAAAAGTTACGGTAACTTTTGGCTCTCAGTTTCATTGGCCTACACACACCGAGCATTCTACCGACGCAGAACGGCACAAATTATGGGACATGTCTCCCATAGGCCCCAACCTTGCTGCTTGCTCTACACAACACAACAACCGGTGGGAGCACAGAGGCTCGAGAGGTGTGCTACAGTATGATACGGACAAGCGGTGCTGGATTTTGCTGACGGGGCGCCGGCGGACTGCTGGCGGCCCGCTACGGTACGCTCTCGCCGGCTTGGTGTCGTGGAGGATGCGCTGTTCAGAAGAACTACTCGTACGAGTACGAGTTACTCGTACGAGTCGTGCTCGTATGGAGACGTAGTCTTACCGCCTTGCTTGTAGAGCGCGACATGATGACAGATCGCCGTGTATCATTTCAATTTCACCACACTGCGGTAGCAGCACTAGCAGCACTAGCAGCAGCGGCGGCGCGCCGCCACGGTCTATATATGTCGGGCCCCGGGCGGGCTTGGAGCGGAGCGTGCCGGCGCGGTGTCGCGCGTAGGTCGTGGGCAGCAGCAGGAGCAGCACACGACGACAAGAAGAGTTGGACGCAAAATCGAGAAAAGCAAAAACGGAAGCTGTTGCTTCTCCTGCTCTGCTGCTCCTCTGCTGTTGTTGCTGCTGCTGCTGCTGCTGCTGCTGCTGCTGCTGCTGGGGCTGCCGCTGCTGCTGGGGCTGCCGCCACATAGCTGCAGCCACCGGTGCTGCTGCTTGCGGTCGTGGGATTGCAGCTGCGGCACTGCGGTCATACCCCTGCCGCCGCCACCGTTGCTGGGCTGCCGTTCCTCTCGTACGCTACTTTTTTTTTTCGTTGTTTGTTTGGTTTGCCGCATTGCCTCACCCCACTTCCCTTATTATTTTCGGAGGCGTCGCCTGCAGGATTTTGTTTACTTCTATCGCAAACACACCGAAACCATGAGGGGAAGGGAATTCACTTTTTTGAGCGGAAGGAAAGTATATATTTTTTTTACTTCTATCGCAAACACTCTAATAATAAAAAAAAATGTATCAAATCCCTTTTCATTGGTCACAGCACGACACCAGACAAATATTATGCCCCAAATACTACTCTTGTGGTGCTGGCATGCGTTGTTGACCATACCTCGAAAATGCGAATTTTGGAATTTATTTTTTGCCATTGAATTTTTTTACTCGACGGGTAGGGCCTATACGAGGGCCCGTTTAACGAGTATAAAATAAATTCAATTTGGAAAACTAAAAATAAAAATTCGCTTTTCATTGGTCAACACACGCACCAGCACCAATTTTTATGCCCCAAGATCCTAATCTTTGGTGCTGGTGCGTGTGTTGACCAATTAAAAGCGGATTTGAATTAAAAAAATCCAAATTGAATTTTTTTCTTCTTCGTTAAACGGGCCCTAAGGAGCGTCATACCTCACCGAAAAAAAGGATTTTGGAGGAAACTACAAGTGCTGCCGGATGCGAAATCTCATCATGACCGCAGTATACTCTGAAACAGTATTCGTCACAAGAATGAAAAAAAACGA
>MEHQ01001163.1:1572864-1688453 GCA_008828725.1 Saccharina japonica
GTTTTTAGAGTGGGAATGAGATGGCAGAAGGTGTGACATGGTCTCCGTATCAGTTTTTATAGCAGAGACGGGAACTTGTTGTTACCATCGCCTTGAGCTTGCCTTGGGAACTATTTTTCTCTTTTCCTCTCTCGTGTCTTCTTTCTTGCTTTTTTGCCTTGTTTCTCCCTTTGTTTCCACCCTATGCCGGTGTCTCTCTCTTTTTTCGTGTTGCCTCGCTCGTGCAGCAGTTATCTGTTCCTCTTGGGCACGTGTGCTTTTCGTCTAGGGGCGCTTCTGGCGCTTCTGGCGCTTCTGTCTCCCTGCGTCATTTGTATTCTGTTTCATTTCAGAACTTGTTTTATATTTGTCTTTTTTGTTCTTAGTTTTTTGGTTCGGCTCGTGTCGCTGTGTTCTCGTACCCGATACGTTACGCATCTCACTTGCTTTACCCATTAATTTGCGTTTATTTTGTTTTGGTTTTTCTCTGTTTCACAGTCTGTGACCACAGAATTTGTATCTCTCTAGGATTGGGAATCAGGACAGGCACTGGGTGTACTGATGTGGTTGAGTAGAAAGAACGGGTTTAATGTGAAGAACAACAACAACAACAACAACAACAACGTGTTTCGATGTTTCGCGCCGATTTATTTCGTATTGTTTAAGTTCAGATTTCGATTTTCACCCGTTTTGTTTTTTCGATTTTTTCGATTGCTTGTTTCGTCGTTTTGTGTCGCCTTTATTTGTTTTCGCGATTTCTGTCAAGCGGTACAATAAACACCACGCAATAAAAATAAAATAAAAATGGACACGTTGGGACCACATTACCCAAGCATTACCCAACCTGGAAAGGTTGTGGGGATATACGTTGTGCAAACAGGGACTTCGGCATATATGGCCAACCCCATGCCAAAATCAGATTCTGTAAACTCCCACCCCAACGAACCCAAATGGCCACCAGTGTACCTGTATATAGGTCCACGTTTCGTTTCGATTTCGTTGGATTTCTTAGTCCTAGGATCCATTGGGCTACGAGTATTTGTGTTGAATGGTGATTTATTATGTCAAGTAGATCCACGAAATAGTGAATCGCGACGAAAACGAAGCAAGACACCCTCTGGTAATCCGGGCGAGGCCAGGCAGACAACCTGTGAGATTGACATCTCGCCAGCCGGGCCACACTACAGCAGCACATATCACGCAGAATACATAGAGTATACATAGTTCAGTACGAAGACTGTACACACAGAGCGGACCTACAGTACACAGTACTGGTACTCGTACAATAGAAGAGGTGACTGCTGTATACAGAACAGTACCGACAGCATAGCACAGAGCACATACAATAAACAGTACACAACGATTGAGTACACAGAGCACACACAGCAGTTATGTCTAGTTGGGGTGCTGGAGAGCAGAGTGTGCACACAATAAATAGTACACAACGAGGTATCACGACTGTTCTACGCTGTACAGATGAGATTATGTATATATGCACAAGATAGTTATGACAGAGCTGTTGCCTGACGAGTCCCGCCCCGGTCCTAGGTACTATTATTTACTACCTTTTGGGCGGGTGCCCTGGAACGCGTTTAGCAGGCTAGTACTCGTCTAAGGGTGCCCGTCGAACACCTGGGTACCTCGGTGCCCGGGGCCCAAGTTCTCGGCGAGAATAAAGTGTTATCTATACCCGTGACGGATATTGGCTGTTTTGTCGTTTTAAATCGCTGCTGTATTGCGTGGGTACGTCAAATCAGAGGGGGAAGTTTTGCTGGAATCGCATACATAATGCCGGTCGCCCCGGTAGACTAGTGATCAGCTTCAAAGACAACTGGCATTGGTCCCCAAGTTCGAATCCCACCGTGGTGAGATTTTTACTTTATTTGAAAAAATAAAAAAGGAACCAATTTGCTGAGAGCGCCTTCGTGGCGTGGGTAGGCGGAATCCGACGCAAGTCGACGAGGGAAGAGAGTGCGGAAATCTTCTCGCGATAAAAAGCAAGGCACGAACCGTAGTGGGGAGGGAGGAGAAGAGCCTACTTAGTGACCCCGGATCTGAGTTACGACTAAAGAGGGAGGGAGAAAAGAAGGGCGAAGATAATAAATGGGACGGACGGACGGACGGACATCAAACATGTACACACCTATGCATACACAAAGAAAAACTGCACACAGCCGTAGTTCGTAGCTATCACAACTCGACCTGCTGGATTCCCCCTGCTAAATGTGTGCTACGGGTCCTGCGCACGCCAACAGGACACCACAGTCTTCACAAAGGCAACAATCTGAACAGCGGCTACTGCGTGTTATGCAGCTTACTACTACTACTGCTGCACCAAAATACTAATATTCGTACGCAGGTAGATCGGCCTATCGTTCACGTAGATAGGGAGAGGTAAATGTAATATGCTCGTACTCGTACTGTACGTAGTACTCGTAGATCTGTGTATGTACTCTACGTAGATTGCAAAATTTTGGAACAAAATTTTTTAATTTACATAAAATACGCATGTGATTTTTCAAGCGTTTCGTACAACTGCTTTACTGCTGTACACAGCCCAGAGAGAGCAGACGCATGCAACATGGTATCAACTACTACTGCACGACGCTTGATGTATGCCCCGTTCAATGTCGGTGTGATCCTTGCTGTCTCGTGCGTGGTGCGTACTGTGTGTTGTTCCGTTCATGCGGCGGGCCAAAAACGACAAATTCATACGGATCAGGTTTTTCATACTATTTGCGAGGCGGTGTCAAGTCGGAATGTCTCCCCTGAATTGTTTGCCAGAACTCACGACCTTGAAGGCCCAGAGCACGCCCCACGGGCCTCGGCCGGGACCCGCACTTGCGCCGCGGTGTACACGCTGGCCCCCTGCGTGCCCCGCAGCCGACAGCTCGAGAAAAGACCCGCGGCCAGAGATGAAAAGTGAAAGTATTTCGGGAAACTGTCCATTTGGTACCTATACATACAAGGCTCCCCTTCGGGGAGTGGGGTGGTCCCTGTGGGGTGACGCAAGCTGGCATGCGACAGGGACAAAACTATCACTCGTCATTTATAGCGGTCACTCGCCAATAATAGCGGTACTTGTAGTCGTAATTGAAGGATTTTCCTGACAAACACAACATGATTCTATAAATTGGGGTTATATATCACCAGACGAAACCCGTTTTGTCGCGAATCGTGACGTCGATGTTGCCGAAGTTTGTAAAAAACAAAATGTCAAGATTCGCGAAAGTGTCAGCTTTTTGCGTCGCGAATTAATAATTTGTTTTTGTTCGTGAGGAATGACAGTACTTAGGTGCCACAGCAAACAGCGTATACGTATACGTACATCAAGCCCTGTGTACAGTAGCAGTAAGAAGTAGCAAACAGTTTATGTACGAGTACTGTAGAAATTTGTGACCAATGCCAGGATTCGCGAAAGTGCCAGTTGTGTTTGTCACGGTTCGTGTTTGTATGTTTTCGCAATACTTGTAGGATTGATCATATTTTAAAGTACCACAGCAAGCAAACAGTACGTATACATGTACCTACAGTATACACAGTTATAGTACAATAGGAGCGGAAAGCACAACAAACAGTTTTGTTTAACAGCAGTAGTAAAAGCAAGCAGTGCAGCAGGCGGCACTTCTTGTACCTACAGCAAGCAACAGCAAGACACTCCCATACTATATCTGCTGTATTTGGCATACATCAAGCATTGCCAACACAGCAAGCAGCTCCACTGTTACTGCTGCTGCAGTTGGTTGCTGTATGCAAAATGTCACTTTATGCATATCATAACAATATGTGCAGCAGCAGTATATACACATCAGTATCCAGCAGCAGCAACAGCGGTCATTATTCTTCTTGTGTACGCACTCTATACATACAGCAGCAACAATAGCTGCTAAGTTATACTTTTGTCGAAGACCGTACGCAGACTACCTACTTACATTAAAATGCTATACCAACGAACCCATGATACGTGTGTATACAATTTATAAAAATCACTTGTATAATATATGATCTCGATATGATACGTGCAGTCGTGGTTTTATGCGTGATTTTATATTAAAAAAACCGCTGTTCACCCAAGTTGACCAAAAGCAATAACAGAAACCAGATAACCATGAAAAATACCCGATATCCGATCGTGTCAGAAGAGAGACTTGAGAATCGCGAAAGACAAGGGAACAAAGCAAGAGGGTACGCGATACCCTAGCGCCTGGCTCACGAGCACACGCGAGTCGCTGTCCGGGGCGAACTCACAAAGAAAACAGCACGCAGCAACACTGCTGTCATTTTGGTGCTGTACTGCCGCTGCCATTGATGGTGTATCATGGTTTGGCTCGTAGATATGTACCAGCCATGCAGGTACGTATAATATCAGAGTGCTGTGTGTATCTGGCCTTATAATTCTGGCCGGAAATGTAAAGAACGTTTGGATATTAATGTAAATATATAACAGGTTCTTACAGTTCCGAACAGAGTGGTGGTTGTTAAAAAATCCGAGCATCGTATGATACGAAAGAGTGCGATCGTTTCGTGCACCCACAGACCTGTGCTGTGTTGCACCAGCACCGAGCCCCACGTCCTGTGTGTATACGTATGATACTACACAGCAGCAAGCAGCAGCATCGTAGGACTACGAGCACTGCTGCTGCTGTCGCTGCTGTGTCACGACCTGGTACCTACGAAGATTATGCATGGTACGTACTTACCTCTGGAATACTTTAACTCGAACGCACGCGTGCTTGTATTTCCGAAAAGTTTATCTACGGGTACAGCAGCGCGTACGGAAACGAGTTTGCGCGGGAAGATAAAGGCGTACGTATCCGCATGCAGATCTGGTGATTGATGTAGCAGTATGCCGTGATACACACATCAGGCCACCCTGCTGCACAATAGCAGATAGGCCCCAACGGTGTCACGCTGCTGTTGTTGTTTGAGCGCATGCCCGAAGTATATGCTCGACGTGCCGTCCGATCGATGCCCTCCTTGTGGCGTGCGCGTGTGCTCTCTTGCTGCATGTGCCCTCTTCGAAATCTATGCAGGCTGAAATAATCGTAATTGCTCGTTATTCATAGGGCTACAGTGTGTGCCGAAATCGGGGCGTTATCCGCGAGTGCGCAGGGTATTTTTTTCAGCACAGAATTCGTAAAGCGGGTTTCACGTTGCCGGAAATACTTAGTAAAAAACGTTTGGAACTTTACATTTTTTTCCGAACAGAGTGTTGGCTACTTAAAACAATCCGAGCATCGTATATACGGAAGAGTGCGACCTTTTCGAGCACCCACAGACATGTGATGCACCAGCACGCGAGCTCCACGTCCTGCGTGTAGACGCATGATACTACACAGCAGCAAGCAGCAGCAGCAGCGTAGGATCACGAGTACTGCTGCTGTTATCGCTGCTGTATCACGACCTGGTACGTACGAAGAGTATGCATGATACGTACCTGGTATACTTCAGCACGTACGTGCTTGTTGTATTTCGAAAGGTATAGTCTACGAGTACAGCAGCACAGTGTGTGCGAACGGAAACCAGTGTTGCGCGGGGAGATAAACACGTATGTCTCCACTCAGACCTGGCGATGTAGCAGTATGCCATGAAACACACATACATCAGGCCCTCCTGCTGCACAATCACCGATATGCCCCAACGGTGTCACGCTGTGCTGCTGTTGTATGAGCGCATGTTCGAAGTATGGTCGATGTGTCGTCCGATCGATGCCCTCCTTGTTGTGGCGTGCGCGTACGCTCTTGCTGCATGTGCCCTCTTCGAAACCCATCAAGGCTGAAGGGATCGTGATCGTCCGTTATGTATAGGGCTACAGGCTACAGGGTGTGGCAACTTCGGCGAGGCGTTTTTCACAGACGAAGCGAGTTTCACGTTGCCCTGGTAGGCTCGCGCGACTGGGACGGGGTACCCCGGGAAACCGACTCTATTTTTTTGGCTTCGCGAGCGCCCCGCGCGGGCCACGGGCCGCGGCCGAGGGCGAGGCCCGGGGGGCGCGCTCCCCGGCCGGCCCCCCGCGGGTCGAGAGCGCGACCCCCCCCCCGCGGGCCGAGCCCGGCGCCGGCGAGCCCGGCCGGGAGGGCGAGGCGCGAAAACGCGCCGCCGGGCAAAAAAACCACAATCCTACTTTGTTAATATGTCATATAATAAAATACGATTACGATACGTACAATAATACCTACGGATAATATACATATATATGTCGTACCATACGGACCTGTTACACAGTCTAATATTAACATTAATATATACCGTATGATTTTCATATTTGGGCGGCGAAGTATGGTCTGGACCAGAAGAGGTACCGGCACCTAAGGGTATTGTGAGAAAAATATACCCTTACCTGGGGTATTGTGCCAAATGTCTTACAGAACATAAAGAAGTTCCGGGTACGGGTATCGATCTCTTACAGAACTTACAGAAGTTCCGGGTTAGACCAACTATTATGGTAAACATTATTTTTGGGCTCCAGGAACTGATTTCTAGGCCCAATATACCCGTT
Organism: Saccharina japonica; assembly: GCA_008828725.1. NCBI lineage: Eukaryota > Phaeophyceae > Laminariales > Laminariaceae > Saccharina > Saccharina japonica. The sequence continues at coordinate 1,579,343 of MEHQ01001163.1, forward strand.
TTACTCCGTTGGACAGTCAAAAACACCGATACACTCCTAAATATCCACCCCGTAGTTTTTCGAGGGCTTCTGGAGCAGTTCTCCGTTTTTCCAGGGTCTCGTTTCGATTTTTGGCGCAACTAATCACAACTAATCAGTTTCCAGAAATAAGGCTTGTTGGTCAGAACTGGGGCCAAAAATAATGGATCTTTGAGGATTTTTGGCTAAAAATCATCATGTCCTCAGAACTGGCAACTTGGACGAACAGTCAAACTACGACCCTGGAGAAACGAAAAAGTACGTCAGAAAGCTCTACGAAAACTACGCGGGGCATCCTGACGAGTCTATCGGTGTTTTCGGCCGTGCCGCCGAGTAAATCGCGTATTTTTGGCTAAAAACTCAGTTCTGAGGGCCCAAAAATAAATTTCCCATAACAGTAGGTCTTAGGGTATAAAACCCTTACAGAACTCACAGAAGTTCCGGGTATTGTGGCCCGGGCGTACAGGACTCACAGAAGTTCCGGGCAGGTACAAACACGTTGCACCGGTACCCCGGGTAGTGTGAAACAAGGAGTACATAACTTACAGAAGTTCCGGGTACGGGTATGAAGGTCGTACAAAACTTACAGAAGTTCCGGGTACGGGTATAAAATCCTTACAGAACTTACAGAAGTTCTCTGTAGGGTATTTCCCGGGTAAATACCCCGGGTATGGTTCTATAGGTACCCTACAGAACCCGACCTTGGAACTTTGTGTTTACTGTTTTCCATATTTCCGCTGCAATCGCGCAGGACTGAATATGATGTACCATTCTTTCATTTTTGATTCCTTCATTTTGAGTTTTGAGTATCAGGTTTCTACACCGTAATCCTTACTCTAGCTACTGACTTCCATCACGGGTTTTTTTTAAGCATATGGACGTTGAGATCCATGCGTATCTATTTTGATGTATAGTCACTACGCACTGATACGTGTATATGAGTGTCTTAGTCTAGATATTCGGGTAAATACAATATGTGGATAGACTACGAATTTGTCTTACTCGTAGTGCACTGTATTGTATGTCTAAAGCTCATCAGGAAATACGCTGAGAAAGTTGCTAGAACGCTACTATAACGTTGTAGATAACATTTCAGGGAACGATACACACTTCGATAGCATGTAACTGTCCGTAGCTTGGGCATTGTACCGAGATGGTCTGGTGCAGGCATCCCCCATCTTGATCACTTTATTCTACCTCTCTACGCTAGTCTTCTACTCTACTCCTCTTCTCTTTTCCACTCTTCTCCTATCGTCTCCCTTTCCTTTGATCTCTCAGATCAGTCTTCTTTCCACTATGGCCAAATAAGCGCCTTTTCGAACCATGACCTTTCTTCTTCTTCATACATGATCTTTACAGACACTTCGGTGCCATCTCTGTCATCTCTCTCCACAGAGACAGAGCCTCGACACACACGTCATCGTTTCAGGAGATACCAGCGAAACCAATAAGTCCGTGTAATCATACTGCACAACAAAAATACACCCGTCAAGGCGTACTTACCCTCGCCCCCCCCCTTAAACCGTAAAACTTGACTTTACAAACTGTCCATACTAAACGCAATACCCCTCGGAGAACGCTACATGGCGAGCTGGAATAGCACAACAGCTTGTCTGCATCAAAACACTGGTCTGGTACTAAAGGGGGGGTTGGAGAGGTTCAGTCGGAATTGACCCAATCAGTATATATTTTACGCACTCGTACCATCTACGACTCTACCAGGAACGAACGACAATTTTACTACCTTTCAGAAATCGAACTCAAATCGCAAACAACACTTTACGTTCCATTTTCTCTCGCGAACAACTATCCGCAAGACGATAATGCTGTTGGTAGAACAACCAATCAATCATGAATATGCCCACCCTCCTTCATTTTGCAATCAGTCATAGACAGCCAAAAGCAAAATATACCCGCAAAAGTCAATAAACTCAGTAGTCACCACCAATACCACATACAAGCAATACACTTCTCAAGGTGCACGTACGTGCTTACCCTTGAGTAACCGTTAAACATGTTGGTTTCAGTTCCACCAGTCCCCTTCTGGTCCTGACTACCAGCAAAAACACCGCAAGTTTTTCGGATTTAAAAAGACTGTTTGATTTGAACATGAAACTACAATTCAAAACTACAAGGCGAAAAAGGTACACCATCCAGAACGAATATTAGATGATACATCGTCTATCATGCACGGCTTTACCACCCTGGCCGCAAACAAAAAGTACCCATATTTCCCCACATTGTTAAATATATACATTTCAGCTACGCCAGTTCCTTTCTGGTCCTTTCTAGACCAGAAGAACGCTACGAGTACAAGTTTTTCGGATTTACAAGACTGTTTTATAAGAACATGAATATACATTTGAAAACTACCGGGAGGAACAGGCTATACGTATATGTAACCATCCATCGACCAATCATAGTTTTCAATCTGGGGGGAAGGACCCGGGCGCGGGGTGCCCGGAGCGAAACTGGTAGACGTGCCTGAAGGACGACTTCAAAGCGTCGGAGCTACGCACGGCTCTACGGACGACGAGAGATGTGTCTTCGGAGTCCCGAATTCAGTTTGGGCGGAAGCAGCGAAGGTGAAGGGAGGAAGGCAGTGGTACAAGGGAGTGATGCAGGGAGCTGAGAGGTTTATGACCTCCTGGCACAAGGACGAACAGGAGGCTAGCCGAAAACGAGCGACCAAGCGAGACAAAGAGCGCCGCAATAATAAAGAGACGCCAATAACGGACGGGACGGGAGGGGTGCAGAAGAAGGGCGAATCGGCGAGGCAAGAAAACAGGCGAGAAATGGCGGACCGAGTGGCGCGACATGTGCCGGATTGACTCTCCTGGACTGTTTGTTTGTTTGTTTTTGTTTTGTGTTCCCTCCCCCCACCGCCGCACCATTGCACCACCCCCTCGGGATGACGTGTCTGTGCTGTCTCTGTGGTCTTGTTTGTTTGAGTGTTTGGTTGTACTTTGGCTTGTCTCTTTGTCTTTGCCTTTGTCTTTTTCCCTTCGTTGTTTTTGACCTTTTGCAGTTACACTGTTCGCAGGCTGGGGGTACATCAGTAGCGCGGGACCATAGTTCCCTTCCCCCGGTAATGTCTGCGTTTACAATCGGGGTGGAGGACTTGATTTGTTTGCCTGACCGGCGTGAACCCGGCACGGAACACCCCGGCATTATAGGGGCACCAAGATAAAATCAGGGGGCGTATACCCCCGGTTGGTGATGTTGACCTTTCCTGTTATATTTTTACCTTCACATAGCGTGTGGAGGGGAGCAGAGGGCTCCAGACTATGTGTTTTTGACTGACTTTGATCGCTTTGCGGACCCTTCGGGTTCCACTTTAATTTCAGTATACCTTATTTGGGTAAGTTAGCCTGTGACCACGGGAATCGACCGTGTCAAGTGTTGGATTAGCACGGACAGATAGAGGTGCTGGATAAAGAGGCTGGCACGGTTTTTAATGTGAAGACAACAACAACAACAACAACAACAACAATCGACAGGTGTATTCATCGTAAAAAGAAAAAAAATCTTCGAAACCCCACCATAACGATCAGACCTGTCCCCTACGCCCCGCGATGTTGTCGGACTGAGCAATAAAGCCCCGGCTGACGAAACGCTCAGACCTGCACTCTCCGTGACTTCTCCCGCTGGTGCTGTTGCTGCTGTTTATGATGGAGTGCGTGCGGCCATGCCGCTCGACTTATTGCCACCCGGACGAAACCCCATCGTTATTGATACTGTTACAGACAGCCCACGATTACCCCACGTCCGGTTCCTGCCACGACTGAGTTTCCAGCAGCAGAATGCACGCGGCTATTATGCCGCGCCACTTTGCCCCACCAAACAACCGGTGCACACAGCTGGCGGCCGTGCGACGTTTCGCGGAATATTCAGACATGCTTCCACTCGTTTCCGGTGACCACCACATCTGCTTCCTCTACAACCAACCTTCTGAAGTGGAGCGCGTACGGCACATACATTCCGCACGACTTTGCAATCCCCCTCTCGCAACACACGACGAAGATGCCTATGACTGGTACGCCGTAGGGCGTATTAGCTGCTGCTGTACGTCCCCCCTTTTTCGCTCCACACGGCAGGAGTTCGTAACGCTCTCCTCTCACCATACGTCGGACGTAAGCTGCTGCTAATCCCTGCCTACAGCTGTTCCACCGTAGGGCTTTACTTATTGCTGTACATACATACAGCAGCAGTAGCTGGCGGCGTCGACTCCACGACATCGACTGCGGGATCATCCACCATCTCGAACACCGTCTCGTTGCCCAGCATCAGAACATTCTACTTGCCACATACATACACCGAAGTGTAAAATAACGCCGGTAACCCGGACAGTCGTGCGTGTCGAGAGACCCCTCACCTATGGGATTCACCTCCCGGTCGCGCACTCACCATCGGACAGTTCCGACGATGGTGGTATAGCATCCCTCCCTGCTGCACCGCAGCGATGGTTAGCTGTCGCTTCCCACCGGACTCCTCCTGCGCTCTACATTCTTGGTTGCTTTGAAATCGTGAGCATCATCCTACCGCTGTACTTTCTCACCTCGCGAAAGCAAGGCTGTGATATAATACTTGAGTTCGAAGGTCTCCAACCTACCCTCCATGAGGCCTACCAAGTCTCCATACAACAGCATACACGTAAACACGATAACCTAAGCATATTGTACACCTCAGGCGAGAAACGATGAAATCACAGTATATTTGCTTTAAAGTACGTCATGGTTGGCCTTGGGTTAGCCTTGGGCAAGGCCGACGGCCAGTCCAACCGATGTAGTGGCCCCCATAGGCCAGCCGCATATAGTAGTCGGTTTTGGATTGAAACGGGCTTGGTACGCTTGTATTTTTCTGTTCGATGTGCTATTGTTTTAAAACAATTTCGCATCATTTTGAGCCACTCAGAGGTAATATAATGCGTAGGTGTTTCCTCTCCGTGCGCGGTCCAGTCGTGTTCGGTTCCGAATAGTATATAGGCATGTATCTCCACGGGGCAACCCATGACAGAAATGATGCGCAATCGTATGATCCGTCGCACCAACCTTGATCCCGTTGACGGTGCGACGGACATTTCAATGGAATGACTGTAACCCATGATGTAATCCAGAGCACACTACTGTAACTGTCGTTTATCACACGATTCTCGAAGTTGTAGAGCGGAAATTTCACACATGGATCACATCGCGGAATCTAGTTATTTCTTGCCGTATGTGCTGGGATGGTCCATTGTATGTTAAGTTCCATGAACATACCCATGCATGGTTCATTCTAAGAACATGAACACCCTTGTTCTTCTTTGACGTCACTGCGCACCAGGTACCTGTAATGGGTCCAATATTGACCAGGTATTCATTGGGTTGGCTAAATGGAACCCTAGAGTAACTTTATCTGTCAAACGTATATAAAAACCTAAACCTCTGCGACGCTTTCGAGACATCGCAACATACATTAAGGAGAGGACCAACTCAACGCGTGAATGGGGTTCGAGGACACCCACCTAACGAGCGCAGATACAAAGTACTGGAGCGCAGAGACTGCCAGGGAAAGCGCGTGTAGTGTAGCGTATTCCGCATTACAGACGACATAATATACGGAAACGTTAGCCTGCAAATGCTTGTTCCTGCAGTAGGCCTGACAATTTCACAATGTATCCTGCCAGCAACTGCACACTGCAATTGAGACTCCGAGGGTGTTGTCGTGTGACGCATATTGGTGTTAATAGGCGCAGTCGATTAGGCGTCATCGATTTGCGTCTAGGCGAATCAAGCCAGGTTGTCTTTATGACATGTTTAGGCACGTGCGCCAGATTTACGCTGCGAGTAAAAAACGCCCCGTCTGCGTCGTTTTTCGTTTTCCAACAGCAAAACATTGCAAAATAATATATTTCCTGCAAGTACTACAGTACAGTATTCATCTGTACAGGGTTACAAGCGATGCGCAATACGCGTCGTGTCGTACCTCCATTGTCCGTAGCGGAGTTGTTTGTAAACGTGGCGTTACCGTCGATGCCCACATCCGATGCTTGTGCATAAATAACACCTGCATATATCATGACGAAACGACGATGAGTGGGTGATTGGTTTGGAAAACCATATGGTAGCTGTTACGACGCTGCATAAAAAGAAGTCCCTATATGCAGTGTGTATTCGGCTTCAACTGACGAGTAGGTAGAGTATTTCGCAGATGCTACTGCGCCGATACACGGGGACGGAGCTTGGAAGCGAGCGTGCAACGTGAGAGGTAGCTTAATGACATAAACATCAGTAATGACGTGTCGCCAGGCGTGGGGCTGTACTGTTGTGTGGTACTACACTGCAGGATAACGACTTTGGGCCTAATCCCTGATCCGCGTGTATTCTGTATCTTGTGTGATACTACGGGACATCAGGACCGTACTGTAGTACGTACCGTACTAGAGCTTGATCCGACGCTTTCTGTCTTGTGACCGAAATGAAACGACAACAACATCAACAACAGATTGCAGAAAAATCGACAAGACAATAACGACTACTACTGTAAACTACCACCGTCTACGATGCACCCGGAACACAATTGAAATACCGTTACCAGTAGACGATATCCTGCGGGGCGAGTTCCTTGCACCAGCTATACTGAACTGTTGTTTTTGTCTGTTTCATGTGTCAAATGATAAGCAAGCTTTATTCAAATCACGTTGTCGGAAGGCGTTTTAACGTGCACAGCGATTGGCGTACTGGAAAAAAATTAGTGTGTTTCAATTTGCATCTACTACAGGAGCGCTAAGCCGTACACAACTTCTTAGAGGTTGCTGTAGACAGCGTAGGGGCACGACAGTGGAACTGATGGCGTGTTGAAAAGCGGTCGTTGCAAGTGAAGAGCGGACTATTGGTTATTTGATCGTGCAGTCCACCTACACGAGCACGTTTAGCATCGCATTTTCACGGAAAGCATAGACCAACAACAGTTCTCTCGGGCACTTGTCTATGCTTCAATAATGATAGGTTCAGGCACCTGGTCCCGCGTTTGATAATAGGCGTATACCACTATAATCGGCTACAGGCTTGAGTCACAAGGTCGATGTCTTGAGTACTCCGCATTGCCCGTTGTGTCTTCTAACACACCGCTTCATTGTGCACAACGAGTCTATACAGGATACAGGGGTTATTTCGCGCATTCCGGTCCAGGGTAAGGTTTATGGTACAACACCAAAATGTGGACTTAAACACGTGTCGTAGGGAAACAATATCGTTTTCCAGACAAATCTGAAAATTATTAGAAAAGGTTGGGGTATGTTGAAGACTGTCTTATGCACAGCAGGCGACTTATGCTCAGCTGGGACTGCCAAACCCACAGCTTTCGTAGAGTTGTATCGCAAATATTTTAGGTATGCAACCCTATTAATAGTAGACGTTACAAGTCAACATATGCTTATTGTGATGATTTCCGAGTGTGGTATAATTGCGAGTGGAGAGGGGCCAAACAGGAATAGCGATTCTTCATCATTTTGTTTTACAGTGGTTTGGGTGAAAGGAAAGTTTTACACTTAAGGGGGTGTGTGAACAAAGCCAACGCCAAACTCCGCGTCACTGCAACTACGACGGAAGGCACGGAAGATCCTTTCGCGCTATCCTCACAAACAGGCTTGCTACAACGCAATAAGTTTGAGCGAACGCCAGGAGCGACAGCACATTTTCGCGGCTGAGCAGAAGACATCATGCTGGATTCATAGCCAAACATTTGGATTCCTTGAGCCTGAAAAGTAATGAATGGCGTTCTCGTGACGAGTTTGGCACCACCGGTCTCACTCGAACCTGCAGACGGTTACCAGGCAAGGTTTTGTTCGTCACGGCGGGCGCGCTATTCAAACTTCTCTCCTGCGCCGCCACTCGCCCACCGTTGTCCACTCTCATCGTCGACCATGCTCGAGGGACCACGTTCTATGCATGAAGTATTTTTGATGTAAGAAACACTCCGCCCAACTCGACGCGGGGTGGGGTAGGCCAACTGTTGTTTGCGCCCATTGCGTGCTATCACAGCTGTGGCCCTACCTAAACTAGTGTATCCCTAGGGACGCTTTTTCCAACCCCGAACTGTATCCGGCGGGAAATCGGTTAACACCACATTTAGCCGTACTGTCGTTTTGGGATCCTACCACCGCGGTAGCCGCGACGGGATCCAGACACCACTGAACAAAACGGGATGGCATGTTTACGATCTGACTCCCGCGGTGAAAAATCTGTTTGTTACGCTCGCGGCTACAAAGTGGTATCCTATTCGATGGCACTGCTTTGTCCAGTATCCGGGATGTCACTAGTATACGCCAAGTTTACAGCAGTATCTATGCTTTGTTTTGCAACAACTACGAAGAAACCAAATAACGGTGCTGCGTCATGCGAACACAATCTTATTGAGGGACTCCTTTTGGTTCATTAGAGCGTCTGTATGTAACAAAAGTATGCTTATAACGACCGCTGTCATTTTTCCTTGCCCAATCATTCGTAATACCCTATTTCGAAATTTTGGCCGAACCTGGCCAACTATTTCGAAAGAGCAAAGTTTGGAGATACATATTTGATGAACCTACAAATGACCAGGTACATCGTATACGTGTCAAAATGATATAGCGTAGTATAGGTTATACTAGAAAGCTCTGCATATCACAGCCCCATGGACGTATATCCAATAAAGGGTTGTAAACACAGAACGATACCATTCACAAGTAGTTCCCCAGTTGCGAAGAACCATTAGTCAACAATAGTTTTCCCCCCGACGTGCTGCCTTTCCGCCTACCCCTAACGCTAATCCTAGAGTTGCACAGCATTTCCCTAGCCCTATTGTAGTAGCACATCATTGCCCTATTCCTGTCGTAGCACACCGTTGCCCTAACCCCCTCGTCATGTGAGACATAATTCCCTCGGCTGACCAGCAACTTTCTTGGGCAAAATGAACCGCTTTGGTTGCCCGACTAAACGCGTAAAACCTGCGAATCAGAGAGGTGCATCGCACCAGTGCCCACAGCAGTAGAGCATCGTCGGCAATGCGGGCACGAGCTAACTCAAAGGCCCTCTTGGGTGGCAACCGCTATTCGCCCTCACTTCGTGGGAAATGTGTTTCAAGCTGGGATATTGTCGGGGGCAAGGCCTGCGATGTTGCCATGGTGAGTTGTACGTTGGGTCACAATTACAGCATAAATCCCGATCGTTTGACTTTGATCGGTTCCGTTTTTTGTGTATATCTTCGTTTTACTCATGGACCAACAGGGGCTCTTCTAGGAGAGCGTTAGGGCGCGCAGAAGCAACGGGGTTTGGTAAGGCGGTCGTAACGAGGAGGCTGACGAGGTGACTGAGTACCCAAGGGAAGGCGCTCGAGTTGCGGCTGCGCGTATCGATTCCTTGGCCGGAATGCGCTGCAAATCCCCGCCGTGTTTGACGCTGGGTTTGTGTACTCCATGTTTGGAGTAACGTTGTTGTGTATCACAATGCATATGCCTTTGCACACACACAGAAGTGTCCACCTATTCTGCTAACTGCAGCAGAAGCTGACCCGACGCTAAACGCAGGTTGCGCGAGGTTTCCTGTTCACTGCTGAGTTGTAGTGCTGTGGTACAGGTGTGGTGCCTCTGGGCGACTCGCTCTAGCGTGCATTAAAACACTCGGGAAAAGCGACTCAATTCATAGTTTTGGTACAGCGTACCGACGAATGCTACGATACAGGTGCACCATGTTTTTTCTGAGCTCGTCACTTAAGGAGCGTCATACCTGACCGAAACAATGAGTTTGGAAGATAATAAAAGTGCTGCCGGATGCGAAATCTCATGACCGCAGTATACTCTGAAACATTACGTATTCGTTTCAAAAGATGAAATTCCGACGAATTTGGGTTAAGGAGCCCGATCGTTCAGAAAACGATTCAGCCAAAACGTGCTACCTCTACCGTAGCACTAGTCTACCTCTTGGTATCATGCTGTAGAACGCAAAATAGAGCATGGTTACCCCGCGGTCGAGAAAGATTCAAAACCTTACCGGAAGTCAACAAGTTGTTTCACCCACACCGGGGATACTTCGTGTTGTCTTTATATTACCGACGACTGGTTAAACGTTTGTTTTTGTTCTCGTACTCGGCACCATTTTATGTGAGTACCTTGCTGCAGCTTTTGAATGTTTGGTTTCAGTCTGTGACCACATGTGCCTTATATCTCTATTAATAGCACGAATAATCAGGACGGACATTGGGTGTACTGGTGACATCGTTCTGCAGGGAGAACGGTATAATGAGAAGGCAACAACAAGGCGACATAGGAATTCGAATATCATACCTGACGGTTGTATGCCATTCTATTGCGATGGGGTGTTTAGCATTTTCGTTCCAGCGGGAGTTTGCAGAACTCTCTGTTCACGGGGTTCGGTATATCATGCGAAACCACAAATGATCGATGCCTGAGAAATCCGTTTGGTCGTGTTTGTCGCCACCGAGGACACAACTAAGTGGCGTGAACGAGCGCACGACAAGGCACGTGTTTATTTTGTCTATCTGTAGAACCTCAGACTCACACTTCCTGCGCTTAAGGAAACTACCAGACACCATCACTCCACGTGATGTCGGGGCTGCACCTTCGCCACTAAGCATAGTACTACTGTACATGAAAAGAAGCAAACGGCACGGACCGAAAAACATATGCGAAGACCCAGAGCAAGCGGCAACGGAGACACGGGCTAATATAGCGGTACGCATGGCACTGTTTGGTCATAATGATTTCTCAACAACCGGGCACCTTAACCGCTAACCGTCCAAATACATTGATTGATTATATGCCTAAGCCATGGGAGTGTTCATCGAATGGCATCGTCTCTTTTTCAAACCTCAGGTTTGGGTGGGGCATGGAGCTCCTGTAGTACATAATCCAGATATAAATGTGGCCACCCTCAGACGATTTAGGGTGCATCTCGGCCATCCCCCGTGTCTGGACGCAAAGGCCCTGGTGTTTTCAAGATACGCCAGATCCCGTGTGAAACACACTTACGCATACCGATGTATATACAAAACTACCTGTAGAGTGTTGTAACATTTCCTACATCATATGGACCCACTGAGATGGGTTGGCCGGTTTTGAAGGGCATGCAAGTACGACCTCTCTCCTCATTTGGACTCCTCATTTGGAGACGCATACGGCTGGTATCTAGCATGTATGTCCACCATCATAATCGATAGCTACTACCTTTAAGATGGTGGACATACCAGCCCTAATGTCGTATGACATCACCAGGACACTTTTTTTATACATCATCTCACCAGGATTCTTCGAACCTTCTTGAGCGTCCAAGAGACATAATTTACGACCAACAACATGTGAATACGTCAAGTGACTGATGCTACGATAGGGGGGGTACCCCCATTTTCACTACCGGGTTTTGGCTACTCGGACGAGTGGCTCCGAACCTAACTTGAAAATTGGACCTAAACATATTTTTGTTCGCGTTACGTAACAAAACCTCCAATGGCGGTGCAAATATAAAAAAGAGAGTTATTAAGTACAAGGCAGTAAAGCAGTCACTCGGCCGAGTGGCTCTGTGCAGGTGAAAAACTAGCACCTATGCATGGCCCCCCTACCGTAGCACCAGTCAAGTAGTGAAGCCCATACTGGTAGAAATACATGTCTGTACATTCGTTCATCCGGAATCGAATATCAAGAAATAGTCACCCCCGTATTCCGTGAAATTGTTGCGATAGAGATGTCGCTGCCAACGTAAGCCTCAGATGCAGTTGCACATATAGCCCATTCGCCTACGTGAATGCTATGGTCTGTTTAATTCCGCACTACACTTCCCAAATCAGCGAAAACATAGTTCGGGATGCTACCAGTGCATAATAGAGAAGATTATTAGAGATCGGGAACCGTTCCGAGAACAAATTGTTGTGTTGTTTTAGAGACAAATTATTGACGGAAATAACAGCAACGAGGCACTGTTTGTTTGATCGTGTGAGTTGGAATATCAAGTGGGCACAACACGAAACAGTGCTGACAGACTGGTAACACGCGCGAACCGGCAGGGATTGTGCTTGTAGCTGGCCAGACGTTTGCTGGGTTAGGCGTTTCATTTTTTCTCCCGCCCAACCACCCTTTTTCTTTCCATGGTGAGGCGCGGTAGACACCTACGAAGAAATACGTGTTAATATTTACGACGCACCTAATGTATTAATTTCCAGTGGCATGTGGAGATACACGATACATATTTAGTTGGAGGAGTAGAACGGTGTTGGGGCAATTCGTTATCTCGCAAGTCCGGGAATGCGTATAGTAGAACCCAGACAATGTTGAGGAGGGGGGTGCGTTTAGGAGCAAAGACATGTAGGCAAAACAGAGCTTGTCTAATGCGGCCGACATGTCAGCCAGCAGCTCCCCCTCCCAAGCCACAGAAACCGATACCAATAAATAGCAAGTCGGAAAATACACAAACAAGTGTTTAAACCTACGTGCTCAAACATTCCGTTGACGTCCAGCCGTAAAAAGCATTATTGTTAGCATATGGACGTTGAGATCCATACTTATCTATTGTGATGTGCAGTCACTACGCACTGATACGAGTATATGAGTATCGTAGTCTAGATATTCGGGTTATTGCACTATGCAGATAGATTACGAGTTTGTCTTACTCGTGGTGCGCCACATTGTATGTCCCAAGCATCTTCATCAGGAACGATGCTGAGAACGTTGCTAGACCGTTACTATAACGTTGTAGAGAACATAACAGGGAACACTACCAACTACGGTAGAATGTAACTGTCCGTAACATGGGCATTGTACCGAGATGATCAGGTGCAGGCACCGCCCACCTCGATCACTCTACTCCACTCCTCTCTTCTCTACTCTACTCCACTCCTCTCTTCTTCTTCTCCTCTTCTCTCCTCTTCTTCCCTTTCCATTGATCTCCCTGAGATCAATCTTCTTTCCAATATGGCCAAATACGCGCCTTTTCAAACCATGACTTTTCTTCTTCACAAGTGATCTTCACAGACACTTCGGTGCCACCTCTGACATCTCTCTCCACAGAGACAGAGCCTCGACACACGCGTCATTCTTTCAGGTTAGGAGCCTCGACTTTGGTCTACGCGCCGATCGGCATCACGGAACGACGTCTCCCGGCAAGCGCGTCATGTTCTACATTCGAAGAAAATTTAAGTTTTCCACAGCGGAGGAATACGGTTTTTGCTCAAAAAACCAGAAGACCATCATCTACCCGACAGCATCGATATCGACTCTCATCATCGATTTCCATCAACTTCGTTCAACAGGGTTACTACAAGGAGTACTGCTTTCACGCTTCTACGCGCGAGGCAGGTAAGGAGCTTGCTGTCACGCTTTTACGCGGGTAGCACGTACAAGTAATGAGTCCGGTTTCACGCTTCTGTGCGCGAAAGTCGTACTCGTACATTCAACATCGTTTTCACGCTGTAATTGGTAAAATAAGCCACCGACGATTTTCGTGACATCACACGCAAAGCTTTGTTTTCGATACTATGATACTTTGAAGCTGTAAGCGCGAAACAAGTCACAAAACCATTTCTGCTCATCACACGAGAAGCTAGCTCCGCGCTACTTCCACGCTGTAAAGCATGAAGAAACGTTACGAGACCTGCTGTTTCTTCGCCATCACAACTAAAGTTAGTCTCGAGCCGGCTCTTCGCTATTTACACGCGTAAGGTCGTTATTAAAACCGTTTCTTCGAGCTACTACGCACGAAGTACGTACAAATAGATCTATCCTGGTGCAAGCATTGCCTAGAAGACCTACAGGTGCTGAATCATACAGCTAGGTCGTTGACGAATCTGCTACTCCACGTAACATCGGGGGGATTACCTCCTGGTATCCTTATCCAGCATCGGCTTTACACGCTTTTAGGCGAAAGCACGAATTCAGACTCGAAGGAAAAAACATCCTCGTCCATTCCATATGGTGAGAAGGCCAACCAGCGTTGCATCACGCAGCTAGCCCGTTGATGCAATCGGCGACATTTCCTGCCACGGGAGAGAACTCCTGTCGGTTTATCTGCTACTATCACCTTCTATGTCTACTTCGACTATTGCTGTACGAGCAACACTACAACACCACTACCTCGACTTCTGGAAGCATCGATGGTCTACCCTCGGCTGCAGCAATTCATTCAATTTTTGCTTTTCATGATTTTCTTTCAGGATCGGAGGCGACATGATCAACATCTGCATGCTCACCAGGGTTAAGCTCCGCAGCAACACCATCGAAGCGTTCATCAAGCAGCTGGCTATCACCATCTCCAGCGCATTGAGGACCAGCTACGTATTCGGTGACATCTTAGCCTAAAAGCGAACATTGCTCTGGCCGGGATTTGCTGATGCATCGCAAACAAGGAGTTCCACACTTTCTTGTTACATGATTACTACCGATCCGTGGGGATACATTTTTTCATATTGCACCGCAACAAGCGGCGCAACCGCAACAACACCTACCGGCACTAGCACACGTCGAGCAACACGGCGCAGCACACATTACGGACTAACTACGAGGACAGGTATTCACCAGCTCTTCAGGTCTTCGCCATCATCAGCATAATCTCACAGCCATCTTCATCTACACGCACATCTTTTGGTCTGCTGTTCTACGTACAAGATCATCATCAGGAGCACCAATTATTTTCATCGACTACTACTACTACTCTTACTCTATGTTCAACAAGATCTACGCAAGAACAGCACAGACACGAAGATCGGTATCATCATGAGCAGCAACAACCAAGTACTACAGCTGTATTGTACTGCTGTAGGTTGTCCCTTTCTGTCTTTTCTTCATCTGTTTTCGTGGGTGGAGGTATCAATTTGTATACTTTTTCTATGTTGGCTTTGCTTCTTTGCTGTACGTACGTAGAGTATTTTCGCAAGAGTACGTTCTATATAATCAAACATGATGCGCACTGCTGTATTCCGTCACGGATACATACATCTGTCTTTTATCGGTTGTTCCATAGCTTTCCACAGCTCTCTTTTTGTTGAGTACGTATCCTAAATACACACTCACTCACAATGCTGAATGTATTATACGCATATCAGTATGTAGCTGGACACATACCTGTACGAGTATACGTCCACACGCTTTCTTTTCGATTTCGTTCGATTTCTTAGTCCTAGAATCCATTGGAGGGGGGCGTAATATAGGTACAGTAGATACTTTCTTACGCTTTCTTTGCTAGGATACAGCTCGCTGGTCAACACCACAGCATCACGAGTCTATTTTGTGATACGATTGCGCCCAGCGTAGTTTGTTGCCGTACTATCTGTACTCATAATCTTATTGGGAGTACGTACGTACACACATGTACACAACTGAACAGTGCACTTTTCACTGTACTTGACGGACGTCATCAATTTCTACTTGGATTTCATGTTACTCTAGGTATCTATTCAGGGGGCGAATTGAACACACCCATCATACGGGTTAACGCTTCTGTTCTAGGGTATACATCGCTGGTATTCACACCACGATTTGTTTTCTTCTTCGACTTTGCTTACATCAGGTACTATTCTGTAGGGTTCATGTGAGCACGTACGCACGTATATACTCCACACTGGACACACGTCTCAGTCTTATCAATTGTCTTTTCAACTATCCCATGTTGATTGCTGGACAAATAAATATACACACGTACTGGAACATACAGTAGGTCATTGCTATTTTTGTCTGGGTACACACCCACCGACTTTCTTTGTTTCCGCAAGATTACGTACCATTTCCGTAGCTCTATCATTGTAGCATTCAATTGAGGGGGCGGGTTGCAAGTACAGCAGATAACTTTCTACGCTTTTCATTGTAGGTTTTGACTCAGTGGCGTGCACTATGACTCAGTAGTCATGCACAACTACGATAAGCTTTTCCGACATGAGTATAACCATATTGTAATCGTCATCACACGGGACTGAATATGTAGTGAACTTTGTGTTTACTGTTTTCCATATTGCCGCTGCATCCACGCAGGACTGAATATGCTGTACCATTATTTCATTCTTCACTCGTCCATTTTGATTTTTGAGTATCAGGTTTCTGCAACGTAAGCGTTACTCTAGTTACTGACTTTCATCACGGGGGCGTGTTAGCATATGGACGTTGAGATCCATACTTATGTATTGTGATATGCAGTCACTACGCACTGATACGATTATATGAGTATCTTAGTCTAGATATTCGGGTTATTGCACTATGCAGATATATTACGAGTTTGTCTTACTCGTAGTGCGCCACATTGTATGTCCCAAGCATCTTCATCAGGAACGATGCTGAGAACGTTGCTAGACCTTTACTATAACGTTGTAGAGAACATAACAGGGAACACTACCAACTACGGTAGAATGTAACTGTCCGTAACATGGGCATTGTACCGAGATGATCAGGTGCAGGTACCGCCCACCTCGATCACTCTACTCCACTCCTCTCTTCTCTACTCTACTCCACTCCTCTCTTCTTCTTCTCCTCTTCTCTCCTCTTCTTCCCTTTCCATTGATCTCCCTGAGATCAATCTTCTTTCCAATATGGCCAAATACGCGCCTTTTCAAACCATGACTTTTCTTCTTCACAAGTGATCTTCACAGACACTTCGGTGCCACCTCTGACATCTCTCTCCACAGAGACAGAGCCTCGACACACGCGTCATTCTTTCAGGTTAGGAGCCTCGACTTTGGTCTACGCGCCGATCGGCATCACGGAACGACGTCTCCCGGCAAGCGCGTCATGTTCTACATTCGAAGAAAATTTAAGTTTTCCACAGCGGAGGAATACGGTTTTTGCTCAAAAAACCAGAAGACCATCATCTACCCGACAGCATCGATATCGACTCTCATCATCGATTTCCATCAACTTCGTTCAACAGGGTTACTACAAGGAGTACTGCTTTCACGCTTCTACGCGCGAGGCAGGTAAGGAGCTTGCTGTCACGCTTTTACGCGGGTAGCACGTACAAGTAATGAGTCCGGTTTCACGCTTCTGTGCGCGAAAGTCGTACTCGTACATTCAACATCGTTTTCACGCTGTAATTGGTAAAATAAGCCACCGACGATTTTCGTGACATCACACGCAAAGCTTTGTTTTCGATACTATGATACTTTGAAGCTGTAAGCGCGAAACAAGTCACGAAACCATTTCTGCTCATCACACGCGAAGCTAGCTCCGCGCTACTTCCACGCTGTAAAGCATGAAGAAACGTTACAAGACCTGCTGTTTCTTCGCCATCACAACTAAAGTTAGTCTCGAGCCGGCTCTTCGCTATTTAGACGCGTAAAGTCGTTATCAAAACCGTTTCTTCAAGCTCCTACGCGCGAAGTACGTACAAATAGATATATCCTCGTGCAAGCATTGCCGAGAAGACCTACACGTGCTGAATCAAACAGCCAGGTCGTTGACGAATCTGCTACCCAGCGTARAATCGGGGGGAATACCTCCTGCTATCCTTTTCCAGCAACGATTTTACATTTTCACGCGGAAGCACGATTTAAGACTCGGAAGAAAACTCATCCTCGCCCACTTTAAATATGGGAGAGAAGGCCAACAAACGTTGCATCACGCAGCCAGGCCGTTGATGATTCGGCTATCCAGCCTGCCACGGGAGAGAAATCCTGTCGGTTTATCTGCTACTATCAGCTTCTACGTCTGCTTCGACTACTGCTGTACGAGCAACACTACAAACATCACCACCTCGACTTCTGGAAGCATCAATGGTCTACCCTCGGCTGCAGCAATTCATTCAAATTTTGCTATTCAAGATTTTATTCAAGGATCGGAGGCGAAATGATCAACATCTGCATGCTCACCATGGTTAAGCTCCGCAGCAACACCATCGAAGCGTTCATCAAGCAGCTGGCTATCGCCATCTCCAGCACATTGGGGACCAGCTACGTATTCGGCGACATCGAAGACGAGACGTGAACCCCACTCTGGCGCGTGAGTTTGCGCGTTTCTCAGCAAACAAGGAGTTCCAACATTTTATTGTGGCATTCCTGGCGATTTTTTGCTATTGCACCGCAACAAGCGGCACAACCCAATTGCGACAACAACCGGCACTCGACACTTCGAGCAACACGGCGCAGCACGCATTACGGACTGACTACGCGACAGGTCTTCACCAGCTCTTCAGGTCTTCGCCATCATTAGCATAATCTCACAGCCATCTTCATCTACACGTACACCTTTTGGTCTGCTCTGCTTCGACTACGACCTAGTTCTTCACAACAAGACCTCCTACAGAAGATCATCAACGGCAGCACCACTTCTTTACTACTACTCGTACTACATGTTCAACAAGGTCTCCGCAACACCAGCACGAAGAACGAAGATCACGATCGTTATTATCATGCGCATTCCTTGCGTCTCTTCTTTACCTTGGTTTCGGTGGGGGGAATATATTTTTTTTAACTTTTTCTCTGTTGGCTTTGCTGTACGTACGTGGAGTATTTTTCACACGAGTGCGTTTTACGTGAGATCCAACATGATGTGCATTGCTGCATACCGTCATGGATACACATCTGCCTTTTTTATCGGTTGTTCCATAGCTTTCCACAGCTTTCCTTTCTTTGAGTACGTATCCTAAATACACACTTACCATGCTGATTTGTAGTTCACACGTATCAGTATGTAGCTGGACATAAGGGGACAACTCGTGCACCGGGTGCTTGGCACAGCCTCGCTCACGAAGAGCGGTGGGTCGAGAGTCGGAAAGCCATGAGGCTGGTAGAAGAAGAAGCAGAAACCAGGTATCAATTAGTGTTGTTATCTTTGTTATAGTTATTGATTATGGAGGAGTGGGTCGCATGCCCACTGTTCTCCGGGACCCCGAAAAGGGATCCAAATATAATTTGTCCAACCCCTCGGGGAAACACAAATCCCGCCGCAATCTACGTAGTAGATGAATTGCAGAGGCATAACCCAGATACTGTACTAATACGGCAATGTTACGTATCATACATTTCAGGAATATCACATCAGCCTTTGATACGAGTAAATCCCACACGCCCCCTGCTCGTGACACAGTCCTGATAACTTCCGTCCAGTCAAAATACCAAAAACGAAACCTACGCATCAAAAATACCTTTTATGATAACGCCTTGAAATCTCATAATAAAACAAATCAGTCCGAATACCAGAAATTCAASCATATTATTTCAAAATCAGATACCAAAAATCTAAACCATACTGGCTCAAACTTCAACAATCTTCCAAGACACMCAGCTGCCGAAACTAGAGCGTAAGGCTGCGATAATCAGACGGCCATCAGCTCGGTGTCAATAGGTTGATACAGTTTATCCTGTAGTGCTAACATCAGAATCACAAAACCCACTCAAAAATCAAAAACCAATCCCGAAGGATCAATAATCAATCTCGAAAAACTCAATCAAAAATCAAAAACCAATCCGAAGGGATCAATAATCAATCTCGGGAAAAACCCAATCAAAAACTCAAGGAAACAAATCCCGTAGAGCACCAAATCATCATAATACGGGGCGACAGGCGGGAAACACCAGACAAGGCAGTTACAGCAGGAATCTGCAGTGGGGGTTGGGGCCATTCTGGTTTGTATGGCAGTGATGAATCCGATCTTCGTCCAAAAACCGTATATCCGCACAGCAGTAACCACTATTTCCGCGGAAAGACAAAACGCATTCATTCATATAATATCACAACGCCCGGAAGTTTCCATCATCATCGTATTATCCCAACCATGATAACCTTTATCTGCAGTACGAGTAGTGCGTTCGCAGTTGCTTTGTACCATGGTGTAACGCAGTGTCTTATATGTATGCATGGATGTAGATACGACCTTCTTCGTGGCCATAAAAATGTCCGCATAGAGAAAACTGCCTGCTTCTTCTCTGGATCTCCGAATCGGTAATACGTGAGAGATAATGAAAAATATAATAAAATAGCTGGCCTGCATATACGTATATCCGAGTATACGTCAGTAGTACATATGTAGCACGTAACTCACACAACATAGAGCAGTAGTGTGAGCAGCAGTGGTGCTGTATGTAGCAGTATACTGATACCAAGTAGCTATTATGAATACCTCTTAATTAAGCAAAAACAAAACAAGCTTCCGTCACAACCGACAGCTCCCACATGTATGCATACCTCCGACGTGCAAGAAACACAGCAGTGAACGTAACTCAAAACCATAACACTCTACTCGTACGAGTACGTATAATACGTTGACAGACAATTGATAGCTGAAAAATAGATAAAGGTCTCTCAAAAGCTTCTATCAGCTATTGTACGTCCATCAAAAACTCACAGGTGCAAGAGAAACAGTAGTATACGTAACTCAAAACCAGAAGACCCGACGAGTTCGTACGTTGACAGACAATTGATAGCTGAAAAATAGACAAAGGTCCTCAAAGCTTCTATCAGCTATTGTACGTCCATCAAAAACTGCTCAATGAAAAATTAAACCTGAAAATATCGGGAGTGGCTGATAGATGGTGGTCTTCTTCTCACGAACGCGTGCTCGAAGTGGACATCGCCTGCGCCTGCTGCTGGRCTCCGATCCCCAGTCGATGCTCCGTGCCTTCCATCCAGTCCCCATGCTCCTCCTGCTCCGTCAAATACCGCAAATAATACCTTGCAATTGATGCTGGTGTGGCTTTCCCATGTTGCTCCTCTTCTCACGCTCACAGACCATAAGTTAAAAGGTCGGTCTTGGATGCTTGCAAGCCAGTCCGATATCTCACTCGTCCACTCAGTCTATCACACAAGGAGGTCTTCGCTAGATGGCAGTGCGCCGCTCTTTGGCTAGCGCTCCTTCCCTATCTGCTCTTGCCTCTGCTTCTGGATGCTGATGTCGGTGGTTTCTCGCTGGTCTTGTACTGCTCCTAGCTAGACTCGCCTTTGCAGTATGGCTTGGTGTGCGCTTCTGGAGTGCATTTCAGAGAATAGCGTTATCCGCGTGCTCAATGCTTGGCTTCGTGGTGTGCGCAGAACGTCGCGAAGGGGGATAGATCCATGGCGCGTAAAAGCTAGACGCTCGCTGGCTTTCGTTCTGTACCCGGCATCAAAGTAGGTCGACCCTTATCAGTCTCTCTTCTATGCTCCTCCTGCTCTGCTTTATTACCGTGTCTCTCGATAGCTTGTTGCTGTTCTTTCCTTGTGAGTACGTGAAAATATGATAAAAAGTCCATACGACCACACCTCTGTTCCTTCTGCTGTTTCTCCTCCTGCCGTTTTGCGGCCGCTTCCGCTGCCGCTGCGGCTGCTGGTGCTGCTGCTGCTACTTCATGTAGGCCCAGCCATTCCTGGGCGGTCCACTTCCCCAACGCTGTGTCTGCCCTCTCGCGGTGTCGTTTCTCCTGGGCGATGATCTTAGACATCCAGGGAAGCTCCTCCCCAACGATCTCAAAACTCACCATGGGGCTGCACCACGTGCCCGAGCTCCCGTGACTATATGCCAGGACGCTAGCGTAAGGGGACAACTCGTGAACCGGGTTCTTGGCACAGCCTTGCTCACGGAGAGCGGTGGGTCGAGAGTCGGGATGCCATGAGGCAGGTAGAAGATGTAGAAACCAGGTATCAATTATTGTAGTTATAGTTAACTTTGATTATTATGGAGGAGTGGGTCGCGTGCCCACTCTTCTCCGGGACCCCGTAAAGGAATCCAAATAAAATTTGTCCAACCCCTCGGGGAAACACAAATCCCGCCGCAATCTACGTAGATGAATTGCAGTGGCACAACCCAGATACTGTACTAATACGGCAATGTCACGTATCATATATTTCAGGAATATCACATCAGACTTTGATACGAGTAAATCCCACAGGACACATACCTGTACGAGTATACGTCCACACGTTTTCTTTTCGATTTCGTTCGATTTCTTAGTCCTAAGATCCATTGGGGGGGGGGCGTAACATAGGTACAGTAGATATTCTTACGCTTTCTTTCGCTAGGATATTGCTCGCTGGTCAACACCACAGCATACGAGCATTTTGCGATACGATTGCGCCCAGCGTAGTTCTGATTGCCGTACTATCGTTACTGTAATTATATTGACGAGTACGTACGTACAACATGTACACAACTGAACAGTGCACTTTTCCTGTACTTGACGGACATGTCATCAGTTTCTACTTGAAATTTCATGTTACTCTAGGTATCTATTCAGGGGGCGAGTTGAACAKCACCCATCATACGGGTTACGCTTCTTTTCTAGGGTATACATCGCTGGTATTCACACCACGATTTGTTTTCTTCTTGACTTTGCTTACACCAGGTACTATTCTGTAGGTTCATTGAGACGTACGCACGTCTATACTCACACTGGACACCGTCTCAGTCTTATCAAATTGTCTCTTCAACTATCCCATGTTGATTGCTGGACAAATAGAGTATATCACACGTACTGGACATACAGTAGGTCATTGCTATTTTTGTCTGGGTACACACCCACCGACTTTCTTTGTTTCCGCAAGATTACGTACCATTTCCGTAGCTCTATCATTGTAGCATTCAATTGAGGGGGCGGGTTGCAAGTACAGCAGATAACATTTCTACGCTTTTCATTGTAGGTTTTGACTCAGTGCGTGCACTATGACTCAGTAGTCATGCACAACTACGATAAGCTTTTCCGACATGAGTATAACCATATTGTAATCGTCATCACACGGGACTGAATATGTAGTGAACTTTGTGTTTACTGTTTTCCATATTGCCGCTGCATCCACGCAGGACTGAATATGCTGTACCATTATTTCATTCTTCACTCGTCCATTTTGATTTTTGAGTATCAGGTTTCTGCAACGTAAGCGTTACTCTAGTTACTGACTTTCATCACGGGGGCGTGTTAGCATATGGACGTTGAGATCCATACTTATGTATTGTGATATGCAGTCACTACGCACTGATACGATTATATGAGTATCTTAGTCTAGATATTCGGGTTATTGCACTATGCAGATATATTACGAGTTTGTCTTACTCGTAGTGCGCCACATTGTATGTCCCAAGCATCTTCATCAGGAACGATGCTGAGAACGTTGCTAGACCTTTACTATAACGTTGTAGAGAACATAACAGGGAACACTACCAACTACGGTAGAATGTAACTGTCCGTAACATGGGCATTGTACCGAGATGATCAGGTGCAGGTACCGCCCACCTCGATCACTCTACTCCACTCCTCTCTTCTCTACTCTACTCCACTCCTCTCTTCTTCTTCTCCTCTTCTCTCCTCTTCTTCCCTTTCCATTGATCTCCCTGAGATCAATCTTCTTTCCAATATGGCCAAATACGCGCCTTTTCAAACCATGACTTTTCTTCTTCACAAGTGATCTTCACAGACACTTCGGTGCCACCTCTGTCATCTCTCTCCACAGAGACAGAGCCTCGACACACGCGTCATTCTTTCAATTATTGCGATGTGTCGGCGACGAGGGCCAGGAAAACTCGGCAAATATTATCACATCCTCAGCTGAGACTATAATTCATCGTTAGGGTGCCACACATATGTTTTGTGTGTTGTAGTACCATAATATATCACTTTACGGAAAACGGTAAAATAACACAGATTGTCCGGAATATATACTATAACGGCGTACGAGTGTGAGGAGCATCAAATTGACGGGAGTCGGCCAAACTGTTTGAAAGGTATCGATCAAGGATGTGGATACGCGTGAAATGTATAGCCTTTATTTTCCCGTATGCCTGAAGGCTCTCTCCAACTACCTCTTTACTTAATTATCAGTTTAGTTGTTCATACATCGTTTGCACCGGGGTATGTCCTTGGTGGGCTGGAACGCAAGGTACCTGTCTAACGGGAGAGATACGATACAACCGTTGATACGTCTGTCGATGTGCTACAAATCAATAGTATGGTGTCCAGGATGCATGTTCGCGACTCACGCGACAGTCCTCACCTCCATCAGCCACGGATTTTGTGTCGTTTCCATGATAGCTAGACGAGTAGTACATAGTGGTGGTGGAACCTGCGGCAAGTAGAACAAAATCACGGGTCTGAGTATTCGACAGACAAACGAACTGAAACACGCGTCGAAAACATGCACGAACTTTGCATTTCCCTAGTAGCACCATGTAGGTTGTACCGCGAGCTCTCCACGCACGTAATCTGTGCAAAACCGGCCTTACGCGGGGTTGGTGGGGACCCTTCCAAGCCTTCGACAACGACAGAACAACCATATCGGCGGCAAAGGTTCATTGCTGATGGCGCATCGCAGTGGGAACTTGCAAACACCTCTGTTTGGCAGATGACCAAATTGCCGGCGAAATCTCACAGGAGATATATCACCCATCCGAGAGCCCACCGTCGATTGTGACACTGTAACGATCTGTCGTTCGTACTACATGGCCGACATCGGTCATACCTTGTTTACCATCAGGGAGGCCACATGTAAGTAGCAGTATCAACCCTGCAAATAGTTGGGCGTGTCATCGCCGTTAGTAGATAGTGCATACGTTTCCTTGGCATCTCGAATTTGGCCCAATCCTAACCTGCCTACTCACTCCCAGCACAAGCTCCGAGCAATGCCATACGACGCGAACCTCAACCGCGTTCACCCAACACGACGCACGTCGAAACCTACATCACCCTGCTTATTGTTCGGCGCTTTACCCCAACGTTTTGGGAACCATCCTGGCCATCCAGGCTATCCGCCAGGCCCACCGACGTATGCGCTCTTTCGCCCAATGTATCAAACCGTATTGGAAGCCTTGGAAGACATGTTTACGCCCGAGATACCTTCAGGCCACGTAGGACCCTACCCGCGCCCCATTGCCGGTATTTCGGGTGAGTCTAAGGTCAGTATATTGTTTCAGTACAGTTAATCACGGCGTTAGCTCGACATCCGGCGTTTGGGACTTGGCCTGGTTCGTGCCTAAGCAGAGAGGGGATGTATCATCCTCGTGGGGATTTTACTTCAGCACCTTGTTATTATTACTTTATCAGCAGAGCTCCACATTTCGACGTCTGTGTCGTGTGGCAAAACAGAGATTGTCTAATGCGGCAGACATGTCAGCCAGCAGCTTCCCCTCCCAAGCCACAGAAACCGATACCAATAAATCGCAAGTCGGAAGATACACAAAGTGTTCAAATGTACGTGCCCAAACATTCCGCTGACCTCCAGCCGTATAAGGCTTATTGCTATGTGTCGGCGACGAGGGCCAGGCAAAATCGAGAAATAACCTCACATCCTCTGCTGAGATATAAACCATTGTTAGGGTGCCACGCACATACTTGTCGTGTTATGTTGGACCACAATATATCAGTTCACGGAAAACGGTAAAATAACACAGATTGTCCAGAATATATACTATATCGGCGTATGAGTGTGAGGAGCATCAAATTGACGGGAGTCGGTCAAACTGTTTGAAAGGTAACGATCAAGGATGTGGATACGCGTGAAACGTATATCTTATATTTTCCCGTATGCCTGAAAACTCTCTCTCCAACTACCTCTTTACTTAATTATCAGTTTAGTTTTTCATACATCGTTTGCACCGGGGTATGTCCTTGGTGGGCTGAAACGCAAGGTATCTCTCTTACGGGAGAGATACGATACAACCGTTGATACGTCTGTCGATGTGCTACAAATCAATAGTATGATGTCCAGGACGCATGTTCGCGACTCACGCGACAGTCCTCACCTCCATCAGCCACGGAATTTATGTAGTTTCCATGATAGCTAGACGAGTAGTACATAGTGGTGGTGGAACCTGCGGCAAGTAGAACAAAATCACGGGTCTGAGTATTCGACAGACAAACGAACTGAAACACGCGGCGAAAACATGCACGAACTTTGCATTTCCCTAGTAGCACCATGTAGGTTGTACCGCGAGCTCTCCACGCACGTAATCTGTGCGAAACCGGCCCTACGCGGGGTTGGTGAGGACCCTTCCAAGCCTTCGACAACGACAGAACGACCATATCGGCGGCAAAGGTTCATTGCTGATGGCGCATCGCAGCGGGAACTTGCAAACACCTCTGTTTGACAGATGACCAAATTGCCGGCGAAATCTTACAGGAGATATATCACCCATCCGAGAGCCCACCGTCAGTGGTGACGACACTGTAACGGTCTGTCGTTCGTACTACATGGCCGACGTCGGTCATACCTTGTTTAGAATCAGGGAGGCCACATGTAAGTAGCAGTATCAACCCTCCAAATAGTTGGGCGTGTCATCGCCGTTAGTAGATAGTGCATACGTTTCCTTGGGATCTCGAATTTGGCCCACTACTAACCTGTCTACTCACCCCCAGCACAAACTCCGAGCAATGCCATACGATGCGAACCTCAACCGCATTCACCCAACACGACGCACGTCGAAACGTACATCACCCTGCTTATTGTTCGACGCTTTACCCCAACGTTTTGGGAACCATCCTGGCCATCCAGGCTATCCGCCAGGCCCACCGACGTATGCGCCCTCGCCCATTTGTATCAACCCTGCATTGAAAGCCTTCGAAGACACGTTTACGCCCGAGGTACCTTCAGGCCACGTAGAACCTTACCCACGCCCCATTGCCGGTATTTCGGGTGAGTCTAAGGTCAATATGTTGTTTCAGTACAGTTAATCCCGGCGTTAGCTCGACATGCGTCGTTTGGGACTTGGCCTGGTTCGTGCCTAAGCAGAGAGAGGATGTATCATCCTCGTGGGGATTTTACTTCAGCGCCTTGTTATTAGTACTTTCTCAGCAGAGCTCTTCACTTCGACGTCTGCGTGGTGCAGTGGTCGTAATTCTAATTAAGACAAAAATGTCACCCAGCTGAAGGTCTGCAACGTTTGTGCAGCCGGATATAACTGGTCACCAGTATCATAACAAGGTTGGTATAAAACGTTTGCTGGTCTCGTGGCGAGGCGTATTAGTATGTTTTAGTAAGCTGGCGTGCCCATCGTACGGGGAGAAACGAAACACATTCCCGTCATACGTCGTGCGTTATTGGGGCGCAGATAAGCACAATACGACGGAAAGTGCTCCCGGCTGCGGGGCGGGCCTGTCTTTCCTCCTGCCTTCAACTTTTGAAATCTAAGTCCTAGGGTAGGCTAGAGTAGGCCGATGGAACCTCTTATGCCTCGATTTGTTTGTGCTTGGCCTAGACTAGACAAATGTTGCTTTTCAGCTGATTAGAGGGCTTTGTGCTTCCCGTGGTCGACAACCAGCGGCCAAGAAACCACCACATCAGTCATTGAATGTTTCCCCGAATAAGATGTACAGATGTACAGGTAAACAAAGGGTGTGGATTCACGTAGAAACGACGCCAAAGCGAAGTCATAGGAGTAAAAAACATGCTAAAGAAAAAGCTCGAGGAAAGCGGAGGACCGCTCCTACGAGCCACTGCTCGTTTGACAGAGGGGAAATCGAGCATCAAGTCTTAATGGGCCCTTTCGGCCAAAACGTATAAAGAGAAAATAAAAAACAAATGCTTTTTATTTTTTTCAGTTGCCATACTATTTGTGGTATAATTTCAACCTTTTCATGACTCCCTACGGAAAGCGACATTTATCAGGTTCCAATGCTCAGACTGCCGACCAATAAGTCGTTTTAGATATAGTTGGTTATGTTCAACATTTGTGTCTCAGGAGGCGTATCGATCGGACGCCTTTTTCATCACAAACAGCGCCTCTTACTCAAAAACGACTCACCATACACCTGGTACCCAAAGACGAATTTGAAACATGGCAGTTCCTCCGGCTGCTGATACTGTTTGAACTCAGAGTTTCGACCAGGACGCCGAACACTGATAATGAAACCTACCTGGGCCTCTAGTCCGACGCCCTTAGCATCCTACGTAGCCACAGCAGAGTGTAGAGACCAAACAGGAGCTCCTAAACGATCAACATTCGGCTGCGGAGCTCTTTCGTTCCGTGATGCAAACACAGCAATGCATATGCCCCCTTGCAGATCCAAGAGCCCCAATACCTCCGATAGACTATAACGAACAAGCTATACGTTGGTCGGTCGGAGGTCTGAGCATTAAAACTGGGGCTATGCCGTGTTCCGTAAGGAGTACTGATATGTGTTATTATGCCAGAAATAGTATCGCTACTGTAAAACATATGAAACATATACAAGTATATATACATTTCAACGCTCAGGTACTCTTTGCTTTACATGACCGAAGGGGCCCCTTAATATATTTGATATGTGAGAAGAGAACGATGCTCAAACCGCCCGTCGTCGACGGGCAGACATTGGAGAATCTCTGCTTGTTTTTTGTGGGGTTGCCGAGTGTGTTGTTCTCTTTTTTTAAACCACATCGTCTGAAATACAAAACCATTTCGAGTGATCTGCAGTTCCTAGACACAACTATCGGACACCAACCATATATCTGGTGTCAAGATGAAATTCACATGACAAGGACCGACGTCAAACCTGATGCATCCAACTTGCACCGCGATGCAGATTGTCATCCCAGCTGACATCGTTTGACTTCTTTGTGGAAGTTGCTCACGATTTAAGGCTGCCGAAACTGTGCACAAACACCTCTGTTCTTGGACACCCGTGACTCCATTATATATGTAACTTTTCCGAGGAACTGAACAGCACGCCTTCACAACCAAACTTGTATTAAAACGCCGTCCCGCTTAAGCAGTCTGGATTGTGTTTGACGGGAAAGGTTTTACAAAAAACGCGGGCCTTGGTCGCTATTATCTTCATGCAGTTCCAAGTCGCAACCTCTGGCGAAAGGCTCAGGCCGACCTGCGCAACATCATGTTCTTGATGAGCGGTTTGATATGGCGAGCCTCTGCGTATGAAAAATTCGCGTGCAATACTTGCTCTGATGCCAGGTCAGTTTCAATCTCTGGCCACGTGCACCTGTGCGACAGCAAGTTCTCGAGAGATCTACCCTGGCTGCAATATGGTGAGTCTCTGTGAATCCCGTCGTCACATTATAACACTTCATTCAGCGCGTGAGCAACGACAGCACACTCACTTCGTATGGGCTGGTTTACATTTGCTACTGCAATACAACTCGTATAGCCTTTTACTGCTTGACAGGTACGCCATTGGCATGGAAAAATAAACGTTATGCAGTGAAAGTATAAATTGTCAAAAGACCGGGTAAAACATAACACGTAAGTCTAACCACAATCGTTGCTCACCAACACAATACAGTTGAACGGGGCATGACGAGTTATAGAAACACAACAAACTAGTATTTCGAAGTACATGATCACGAATTGTTGCGCAAACGAAGAGATGCCCGAAAAGCAAATGGAAACACAGAAGGGTGAGGGAGAAGCTGGCAAAGAGCTGGCAAAGAGTACAATGCAGAAGACTACAGTAAGAAGACAATATTGGGAACAACTACGAGCTGGTTCAAGCATGTCACCCAAACCTTTGTCAGACACAAATGCCACATGCAATATCAAATCAAATGCCCTATATGTGAAATCACTCTGACTGACCGCTACGAACATCGGAAGAGGGTGACGTCGACACGTTTTTTGTTAAGGGTCTAAACTGGCGCTATGGCCGAACGTGTGGCGTAACTATCACCGGTCGACAACAAAACCAGTATGAATCAGGCGTTCTCATGAATATAAACAGCTTCTCTCTAGTTGTTTTGTCTGGGCAAGCCGCTTCCAAATGGTCCAAGGCATGTTTGTACGAAGCCCCACTCTTTTTTCCCGACATAAAACCGCGCATGGTCTACATTAAGTTACGCTGTACGCCAACAATAAAGTATACCTTGATAATTAGTCATTTCGACGCGATGCCGGAATTTGTATGTTTTACAGCACAAAGGACCGAATACCCACGCCTTTTATAAGAGATGAACCCTGAACATTTGTACACGTGTTATATATGCCCCTGCCAGCCGATTGAGGAATACGTTTGTTCAGTAATTGTTGCGTGGCCGGATGTTCGGGATCCCCCCAAGATCGAAAACTCATCAAACAACCAAATACCTGAATATCAACAGGAAAAACAAAAACCAATGTTCTAGATTCGGCAGGGGTTCGTGCAACATTATGCCGAGCTTCAGGATATATCTAAAACAACGGCGTGGAGTTTAGCTACAGAGTAAACTTCGGTTGACAGGCTTGAACCAGGCCGTAATACAAATAAGTGTTCACGGTGGCTTACGGCCCTGTCTACCTAGTGGAGCCGAGAAACTTGCCAAGCGATGTGTGATGTACGCCTTCTTCTCGTCATAAGCGAGGTCAAGTGTCCACATTGTAGATGCCGAATTCCACCGAGGAATAACAACACAACACAGACAAAGATAATGCTGGGCATTTCAGTGTAGGCGGGTTCTCTCTATTCGGCCCGTTGTATGTTATGCAGCGATTACAGGAGGGGTCCAAACGTGTTTGGGACGCTCCTGACTTTGGTCGATCGACGAAGAAGCTGGAGTCATTGTCACCAACATCAGGTGAGTTACGCGGCGAAACTAAAGTAAATATCCACTGACGGTAATATTATTGAGCGCCTAGGCTTATACTAGTATTCTAAAAAACAAACGTATGCCAGATATAAAGCCCGCCCGAATCGGAACAACCGAACAACCACCCTGATTCACGCACCTTGGGCGAAGTTGTTGCTGAACATTGTTCTCCCGTCCACTCGGATAGTTGAGTTTTCGGCATAGATGGCACCTGCGAGTAGAGGGATAGTTTTGATTGCAAGTTCCATTCAAACACGGGAACGTAACGACGGCTACATAGGCTGGTTCAAGCTTATCGCCCGATTTTGGTATGCATTGGAAAACCCCATTGTTTTGGAAAACAAACGAGCTGTAAATAATCAAAGGTTGGCTGTGGGCAACCGAAGGGTGTTCTTAGCACCAGGCGTTGCGTCCTTTTGTACTTAGTTCGCGATGAGGCCCACCACGTGGTGCCCGTTTTGTTGTGCCTGCTTCGCCTCCCTAGTCCGTCCGGGTGCTCGCGGGGGTGACTTCGGCCGTGCTTTACATTTTCGCCGGGGTAGCTGTTGTTTTTACGCTTTTCGCAATATTATCCACATCAAGTATCCAAATTTCGTTGTCGCAGAGTATGCCATAGTACAGTACAGGACACCTAATAAGAAACAGGCTAATAAGAAAGCCAGGCTGACATTTCCCAAAAAATAAGAAAGGCGCGAGGCTGGGTCTCCGCTGCAAAATAAGAAAGGCCTATTACCCCCCTGGGGCGAATCCCCGACGCCTTCGGGAAACCCTGCTGTCTACGCCTCGGGTGGTCGGGAGTAAGATATTTCATGTTTTCAGCAAATATACTTTAGCCGTTTTGGCCCGGTACAGCAGTGAGTACCCGCAGTTTGTTTTCTTGTTTTGACCGCATTTGTTTGTTCGTCCATGTCAATTTTTCCAATGTGTTTTCCCCCACTAAAACGCATTGTTTCGATGCGGAAACTCGAAAAAGGTGTAGTGTGTATATCATTTTAAATATCCCCGCAGGGGGGAGAGAGAGGAGAGAGGGGAAGAGCAGACTGTGGTACTGTAGCAGACCTAGGACACCGATCTTGCGGCCCTCATGTTGCCACTGCCGTTTACGGCCATACTAAAATCGCTCTCCGCATTGGGTGGATTGAGGCACAAGGGAGCCCGAAATACGCAGCAGTTCAATGAGCAAAATAGCGCTACGCGCGAAGGCGATGTTTCTGCAGAAACATTTTCCGACCTTGACACGCTGTGGGGGCTACGACATGACGGCTTCCTCAAAGAAGAGGAGTAGAACAACGAGCTCAAGGAGACTATTTGCTTAACTCGACCTTTGGGATCGGACGCGAGTGGCTGGACAACTGTACCCACGTCAGGGCCGCAGCCTTCAGCGAGTCCTACATCGTCGAACGTGGGCAGAGCCCAAGCACGTGCGACTACTGCAACCGGTAAGTTGACAAAACTTTCAAGGCCGCCGTCACAGAGGGTTCTGGCGCGAAGCCCACGGAGCAGTCCATCATTTATGTCGACAATCTGAACGGGCAAACAACGGAAGAGTTCAAGACAAAACTCAAGGAGGGATGCAACACCCTGCTTCAGCTGCTGCCATCAGGGTGCACGGATGAGGTGCAGCCGGTCCATGCAGGATACCGGCGGCTGCTCAAATTGGGTGCGGGAAAGTCTCTCGAGGCGTGGTTGAAGAAGGGTGACAATGTGGAAATGTGGGACACCAACAAGCTGTCTGCCTCCGACCGTAGGATCGTGCTGACACACTGGGTGGGTGAGGCCGCTGAAAACCTTGATTCGGACCAGCTGTACTGTAGACGCCTGTTTGAAACGACTGGGTTTGCCATGACAGCAGACGGTACCGACGATAACCTCATCAACCTTGAAGGCCTGGACGGGCCGTACACGTTCATGGGCAAAGAACGCCCGGATGACGTGCAGTCCTTTACTCCAGCAGACGAAGAGCATCCCAAAGGGTCGAGCGATGAGGATGGCGAGAACGAACCGGAGGGTGACAACACCGGGTGACGTCGTGGACCGGAGGACATAGCTATGATGATGACCTCGACGCTGACGAAACAACACTGCCCCAGGAATGCCCACCGGTGTTATGACTTTGTCCGCTCACCTCCTCCGGCCCTCGATACATCACTCGTGAAGCGGTACATCATGCTGCGCCGGGGGTTGGAATGGGTGAAGGGTTTCATCACACGGCGGGCACAGGCACGGGAGCACCAGGATTACGACTACAGGGTGTTAATCGAGCGAACCGGCACTACGCTCAGTATGAGTCCTCCACTCGGGTAGTACACTGCTGTTGGCGAGGCTGCATCATAAGGTTCGTAGGTGCTACTGGGCGAGGCTACTTCGCAGTCGAGAATGCTTCAACGTGAGCTTCTGGCGCCATCTCAGGGAGTTGACAACAGGGACATCGACCGCGGCGGTCGTACTGGACGTGGGAAGGAGGACAACGACCACGGAGAGAATGGCAGCGAGGAAGGTAGACAGGAAGCGAGATGGGGGGGGGGGGGGGGGGTGGTTACAGCGAATAATGCGGTTTGAAAGTGAAGAGCGGCAATGGTAGTGAGATTGAGGAACAGGCAGGAGCGGATCAAGAGTTGCTGGAGAGTGACGGCGACGAAGGGAGGAAGGAATCGGGTTTGCGCGGTGTAGATGTGGACAGCGATAGTGATCTCGGAGAGGGCAGACTTCTCGATGGTAGTGAAAGTGAGGAAGCAATTGAAGGCGTTGAAGATATTTCTGTCGACCTTACCCGGACTAATGATTCACGGAAGGGGTAGGAACGAAAGCAGAAACGTTCGAACTCCGTTGCCGAGTACGTTTCCTCCGTGTCGGTGCCCCCCAGTAAGAGTACACGCGGAATAGTTCCGACGCCGAACGTGCGCATGCGCGACCAGTGAGGGGCGTACGGTCAATGACGGTATTAATATGAGTGATACAAAATATGAAACCAGCTCGATTTTCAATTTCTGCCCGGCAAATATAGGAAAGAGGCTCAATAAGAAAGAGGCTCATAAAACGACAAAAATAGGAAATCCAGGCTGAGCCCAGATTCCTGTTTCTTATTAGATGCCCTGTACTGTAGTATAATACCACGGGGGACGATAGTCAGTTAACACTATACGAAGTATATATTTACCAACAAAACGTGGTCCTATTTACTACGGTTTTCCATAATAGTTAATACTATAAGTCCATAACGCTACGGGGGACCAGAGTAACTAGGCCCGAAATTTGTAGGAACAGAGGCCAATCCATAGATATTTGTCTGTATCGTAGGTCTCATATACTATGTATAGTCCCACGCAATAGGATACGAGTACGATAGTATAGTGGAGTGTAACCAATGACCCAAAACGGGGCATGTTGCCAAATCAAAAACATAACGCTTACATATTTCAAGATTTCTCTGAAAGATCGTGGTCAGTCTGCATAGTGGCTGTCACCAGCCAAACCCATACCACGGTAAGATTCAAAATCGATCAAATTTCCCGTACCACTATAAATGGTACACAAATAATATATATCGGACTAAATATATAGTGTTGGACGGTTCAGCAGGTAGCTTCGTGTCCTTGCAATTTACCGACTAATGTTCACAATACCGGGAAGGTCTCGTACATGGTTTTAGTGCATGCCATTGTTTTCACATTTGTGTTCTGTTTGAAATAATGTTGATTGTCTATGCTACTGCTTTTTTATGCCGACAACAACGCCATTTTATCGATATACTAGGTATATCATATCGCATCATACGACCTGAAATGCTTTTGGAATACTAATGTAGAGTTTGTCCTATTATTAGAAGCGTTGCTACTACTGGACATGCTCGTACACGTGCAAGTAAGTTACAACGGCATCTTGGCATTACCTAAAGAGGTCAAACGGCAAAGGAAACAGAGCTATAGGGAGGATGGTGGGAATACTATTAACACATTGACGTCAGCGTTTGCGTCACTCCGTGGTCAACTTATTTCCTTCACACGTTAATGCCAGAGATGGCGAAACGTTTGCAAGTGGGCAAGTGGTACAGAGGGGTCCTCGAAGCGGCTGAACAGTTCATGGTCCGGTGGCACAAGGTCAAGGCGGAACTGAGTAGACAGCGCCACGCATCCGTCGCGGGGGGTGCACAAGGGAATGGGAAGGGAGGGGGCAACGGTCGAACAGAAACCGCGGTTGATGAAAGCAGGAGGGAGACAGCCGACAGGATAGCAAGGTACCAGGCTGACTAGTGAGTCCCGCCTAGACTACCCGTGCCGCGCACCTCTGTAGCTGCTTCGAGCGCGGCTCTGTTGTGTTCTTTTCGTTTCGCTTCATCTTTTTTAGTTTTAGATACTCTCGTTCTTATCACTGTGATGAGGAAGAAGTACTACCTGGCTGGGTGGATGGCGAACTGGGTGTTGTTTTCCTTGGTTATTTCTGGTGATCTTTCTCCCTTTATTTGTTTGTTTTATTTTTTATTATTCTTTGTTCTTTATTTTTTGTTTGGTGTGCTGCGTGTTGTAGCGGGCATGACAGCGATGCTAAAATCCCTTGTTTCATTCATTTATTTTATTTTGTTTTATTTTTATTTTTCCGTGATCGCTTTTGCCTTTGTCTCTCCGCCCCCCCGTATTTTCCTAGGACTTTCTTTGGCTGCTTATCTACGTACGTACACATTTTTTCTTCTTTTTTGTCATTCCCTCTTCTCTTTCCTGGACTCTCGTGTGTAGCACGAGGACGAAACGGAACTGAGTAGGAAGTGTCACGTATCCGTTGTATGGGTGGCGCCAAAGGGAATGGAGACAGAGGGTGTGGGGGTTCGTAGGGAAACCGCGGCGGACGAAAGCAGGAAAGAGACGGCAAACAGAGTAGGTACCAGTACCAGACCGACTAGCTGATAGAACCTGTCTGTACTACTGGCACAAACCTTCCTCAGCTGACTGGAAGGTACTTTTGGTGTGCTCTGGTTGCCTGTCTTTTCCTGACGTTCTTAGTCTTGCTCTGTTGGCACTGTTTTTTCGGTTTATTTCATTTCATTTCGTTTCATTTCATTTGGTTTCTTTTTAACGGGATGTCGCATCTCCTCTGGGACAAGCACGACACTTTTTTTTATTTTTATTTTGTCATGCTTTTGTTTGGTTGCTTGATTGTCGATTGGCTTCAGGATGTTTACTTTCTATTATTTTTCCTTTTCGCTTTTTTCTTTCTTTTCTCTTTTTCTCTTGCATGCACCTGGATTGCTAGCAGGGTAGGTCTTGCCTGTCGTATATGGCATTGCTCTGTCTGCTCTGCTTACTGCACTGAGCGTAGTATCTCTGTGTCGTAGTTTCGTGAGCACAGAACTGGTACCTTTTTAGGATGATGAATCGGCACGGACACTGGGTGTGCTGGATGTCGACGGATAGAAAGGAAGGTTTAATGTGAAGAACACACACAGTGACAGTCATCGTTGATTTTCTGACTCTGATTCCAGCGCGTGTTTTCTTTCACTCGAGAACGTTAAATTTGTATTGTACGTCGTACTACTGTAATTGGCAGTAATGTCGCATGTACGGCTTCGAGTTACCAACATCCTCGACGATTACGGGCGCACGGGAAGAGTCAGTCCACCACGCCAAATGCCCCGATATGTACATAGATAGTTATTTATTGTGACACCCGTGCTCTCCTAG
Source organism: Saccharina japonica (assembly GCA_008828725.1). Lineage (NCBI taxonomy): Eukaryota > Phaeophyceae > Laminariales > Laminariaceae > Saccharina > Saccharina japonica. The sequence continues at coordinate 1,615,427 of MEHQ01001163.1, forward strand.
CCCCAGCAGAGCTGTTACCAGACATCGTTTTGTTCCGTCAGGTAAGCATGTTTGATTTGTGGAGTTATTTTGGGTCCTGGTGAGTCGCACGCGTAAACGTTCAGCGTATATCTGCTTGGAGCGCGGTCGATTTTGATATGTGTGAAGTGCAAGCGTGAAAACTACGGCATCAATCGAAATATCTTGGTATATCTGTAATATCAACTTTGGGTATCAATAGAACTCACGTTTTATCCGATAGTTGGTCGAAATGTTCTGAAGATATACCGGGAGGTATCCTGAACTGGTTTGCCCCGGAAAATCGAACAAAACAACAAGGCGTGTGGTTGGTCGGGACACCTTTTCTACGCTTGCACTAGCTCTAGTGCTCAACGAAACATAAATGGTGATATCACCGTCTCCCGCTATTCGTGGCAATATCTATAACGTGTGAGATTCGAGTAGATATTGAATCAAGCATTCGAGGTGCACGAGATATACGGCAATAAGCTCAAGCTTGAGCCAGTCTGTATTCTACTCGCATTTCATACATGTTGGCCGGGTTGAATCGTGGCAGGTGCTGCATCTACAACCCTGCAGGAGGTTGAAGTTCCCAAGGCGGCTTCTTTACGAGGGTTAGGGTTAAGGTTAGGTTGTTCTTGACAGGCAGGTAAGAACAAAGTATGCCCGGAAACTCAACTCGTCTTCAGATACGTAGAACGGGGAGAGCGTGAAGTCATAGACCCACATGAAAAAAAGCAACAACCCGTTTTATATTGGAAGATACTGTGAGCCCATGTCTGTATCGGGGGTGTGGGTCATACAAGAATCTTAACGCGGACAACCACTCCAGAGGAAGTTGTCGCGTGAATGTCTGCAAACCAAAACCAAACCAAGGCGAGTCGGGGATTGAGTTACAAAAGCGAGGAGCCATCTGGGAACCCGTGGCATACTCAACCAAGCCAGGCGTTTGGAAATCTTATTTTCCATCCTACCGCATTAGTATACGTGGGATGCTCTCATTGTGGCTTTTTCTGAACATAAAAATGTTGATATGTGGTGGATACGATGATCGCAGATGGCTTGGTAACATCGCCTTGCACGTAAATTGGATGATAAAGCCAGAATAAGGTAGAACACATACTACTATGAGTATATGAAGCAACCCTAACCAAATATAAGCTGGCACACGGACGACAAAACAACGTAGCTTTCCGTACTACTATTTGAGGCAACTATTATACTATGTTGGCTTCCCCCTGTTTGCCAAACGGAGGGTTTCCGGGGGGGGGGGGGGGGGTTCCTTGTGGTGGGATACATTACGTGGAACCCACCTCGAATGGCGCGAGATCGTTCGTCTCGGATGGTGACACATTTTGATGCGGGGCAGTAGCCAGTGCATTGTCACATTAGCGGGTTGTGTGTGTGGGGTCGACACGCTGTCACGTCACTTGCCCCATTCATGTACAGACAGGTTAGGGTTAGGGTTAGGGTTAGAGGTAACCCTGATGTTGCATTATATCTAGTTTTTGTCCGGTAGAGGGCACGCAAACCTAGCCAGAGTACGCGGACGGGAGGGGTGGGTTTTACACTCCGCCGAATTCACGCGACTTTGAATGTTTTTTGCCGTGGGCGAAACAGTGGGTGACAACTAAAAGGCAAAACGATATACGCTGTATCGATAAAAAACCGTGATGACAATCCGTGCCCGGTGTGAGGGGGGGGATGAGACCGCCATGGGTCTGTATGTTCACGAATTGAACGACAAAATCAATTCTGGTGAACGCAAGCATTTCGAGTACCCAGACATGTTCGACCTGTGTTCGGCCACTCTTTTGACGGCATTTGCGAACTGATATCGGAGAAAAATGTGTTCGGCCGCCCGTTTCATATTTGCAAATTGGCAGGAGGCGGAGATAATTCCTCATGCGGCCGCGAAATGCTGACTGTTAGATTTAGCAGCTTCGCTTCGTAGGCGTGATTCGCGATGAGAAGAGTGTTAGCATATGGACGTTGAGATCCATACGTATCTATTGTGATGTGCAGTCACCACGCACTGATACGAGTATATGAGTATCTTAGTCTAGATATTCGGGGAATTACAATATGCGGATAGATTACGAGTTTGTCTTACTCGTAGTGCGCCACATTGTATGACCCAAGCATCTTCATCAGGAACGATGCTGAGAACGTTGCTATAATGTTCCTATAACATTGTAGAGAACATTACAGGGAACAGTACCAACTACGGTAGAATGTAACTGCCCGTAGCATGGGCATTGTACCGGGATGATCAGGTGCAGGCACCGCCCACCTCGATCACTCTACTCCGCTTCCCTCTTCTTCTCTCTTCTTCTCTTCTTCCTTTTCTATTGATCTCCCTGAGGTCAATCTTCTTTCCATTATGGCCACATAAGCGCCTATTCAAACCATGACTTTTCTTCTTCTACACAAGTGATCTTCACAGACACTCCGGTGCCACCTCTGCCATCTCTCTCCGTAGAGACAGAGCCTCGACACACGCGTCATTCTTTCAGGTTATGAGCCTCGACTTTGGTCTACGCACCGACTGGCACCACGGAACGACGTCTCCCGGCGAGCGCGTCACGTTCTACATTCGAAGAAATTTCAAGTTTTCCACTGCGGAGGAATACGGTTTTTGCTCCAAAAACCAGAAGATTATCATCTACCCGACAGCATCGACATCGACTCTCATCATCGATTTTCATCAACTTCGTTCAACAGGGTTACTACAAGGAGTACTGCTTTCACGCTTCTACGCGCGAAGCAGGTAAGGAGACTGCTGTCACGCTTTTACGCGGGTAGCACGTACGAGTAATGAGTCCGGTTTCACGCTTTTATGCGCGAAACTTGTACTCGTACATTCAACATGTTTTCACGCTGGAATTGCAAAAAAATATGCCACCGACTATTTTTTTGTAACTTCACACGCAAAGCTATGTTTTTGATACTATGATACTTTGAAGCTGTAAGCGCGAAACAAGTCACGAAACCATTTCTGCTCATCACACGCGAAGCTAGCTCCGCGCTACTTCCACGCTGTAAAGCATGAAGAAACGTTACAAGGCCCCTGTTTTTTGTGCCATCACCACTAAAGTTAGTGTCGAGCCGGTTTCACGCTAGTTGAACGCGCGAGGCCGTTATCAAAACCGTTTCTTCGAGTTACTAAGCACGAAGTACGTACAAATAGATTTATCCTCAGCATTGCTGAGAAGACCTACACGTGCTGAATCAAACAGCCAGGTCGTTGACGAATCTGCTACCCAGCGTAGCAACGGGGGATTACCTCCTACTATCCTTTTCCAGCATCGGCTTCACGCTTTTAGGCGAAAGCACGAATTCAGACTCAAGGCCTCCTTTTCCAGCAACGATTTCACGCTTTCACGCGGAAATACGAATTCAGACTCGAAGGAAAAATCAGCATCCATCTCCATTTCATATGGGGAAAAAGGCCAACCAGCGTTGCATCACGCAGCCAGGCCGTTGATGCATTCGGCAACTTAGCCTGCCACGGGAGAGAACTCCTGTCGGTTTATCTGCTACTATCAGCTTCTACGTCTACTACGACTACTGCTGTATGAGCATCACTCCAACATCATACGAGGGACTTCAAGTTCTTCATCTGACACCTGCGATAGCTGCTGAGCTTCGCCATCATCATCATCGTTGATTCCAGAAGGTATCCTCAGCACTTCATCTTCGCAACTTCTTCAGTTTATGTCACCAGGATCTACATCTATCTACATCGACTACTGCTGCACGAGCTACAACACCACTACTGTACCTCGACTTCTGGAAGCATCGATGGTCTACCCTCGGCTGCAGCAATTCATTTATAATTTGCTTTTCAAGTTCTTCTTCAAGAATCGGAGGCGAAAAGACGGCCGCCCGAGATCTCACCAGGAGTAAGCTTCAGGGCATCACCACCAAAGCGTTCATCAAGCAGCTAGCCATCGCCATCTCCATCGCATTTGGGACCAGCTACGTATTCGGCGACATCGGAGCTGAAACGTGAACACTACTCTGGGGGGATTTGCTCATTTTTTCCAAAGCAAAGAAGGAGTTCCACACTTTCTTGTTGCATGCTTGCTACCAATATGGGGATAGATTTTTTGCTATTACGCCGCATAAAACGCGGTCCAACCCAACAACAACAACAGCCACACGGCGCAGCACATCGCTACGGACTGACTACGGGGACAGGTCTTCACCACTTCGTCAGCTCTTCATCGCCATCAGCATCATCTCACAGCCATCTTCATCTACACGTACATCTTTCGGTCTGCTATGCTTCGACTACTGTAGTTCTTCACAACAAGACAACCTGCAGAAGATCATCAACAGCAGCACCACTTATTTTCAACACTACTACTACATATTCAACAAGGTCTCCGCGACACCAGCTAGGAGAACGACGATCACGATCGTCATCATCATGCGCATTCCTTGCGTCTCTTCTTTACCTTGGTTTTGGTGGGGGGTGTATCTTTTTGTACTTTCCCTCTGTTGGCTTTGTTGTACGTAGAGTATTTTCACACGAGTACGTTCTACGCAAGATCACACATGATGAGCACTGCTGTATGCCGTCACGGATACACACATCTGCCTTTTGTTATCGGTTGTTCCTTAGCTTTCCACAGCTTTCTTTTCTTTGAGTACGTATCCTAAATACACACTCACTCACAATGCTGAATGTATTTCACACATATCAGTATGTAGCTGGACACATACCTGTACGAGTATACGTCCACACGTTTTCTTTTCGATCTCATTCGATTTCTTGTCCTAGGATCCATTGGGGGGGGGCGTACATAGGTACAGTAGATACTTTCTTACGCTTTCTTTGCTAGGATTTTAACAGTAGATATCTTACGCTTTATTCGCTAAGGATCGCTCGCTGGTCAACACCACAGCATCGAGTTATTTTGTGATACGATTGCGCCCACGTAGTTAGTTGCTCGTACTATCGTGTACTGCTAGATCTATTACGGAGTACGTACGTACATACATGTACACAACTGAACAGTGCACTTTTCGCTGTACTTGACGGATCGTCATCATTTCTACTTGAGATTTCATGTTACTCTAGGTATCTATTCAGGGGGCGAGATTGAAAKCACCCATCATACGGGTTGACGCTTCTTGTTCTAGGTATACATCGCTGGTATTCACACCACGATTTGTTTTCTTCTTTCGACTTTGCTTACACTCAGGTACTATCTGTAGGATTCATAGTGAGTACGTACGCACGTTATACTGCACACTGGACACCGTCTCAGTTTATCAAATTGTCTTTCAACTATCCCATGTTGATTGCTGGACAAATGATAATATACACACGTACTGGTAACATACAGTAGGTCATTGCTATTTTTGTCTGGGTACACACCCACCGACTTTCTTTGTTTCTCGCAAGATTACGTACCATTTCCGTAGCTCTATCATTGTAGCATTCAATTGAGGGGGCGGGTTGCAAGTACAGCAGATAACTTTCTACGCTTTTCATTGTAGGTTTTGACTCAGTGTCGTGCACTATGACTCAGTAGTCATGCACAACTACGATAAGCTTTTCCGACATGAGTAAACCATATTGTATCGTCATCACACGGGACTGAATATGTAGTGAACTTTGTGTTTACTGTTTTCCATATTGCCGCTGCATCCACGCAGGACTGAATATGCTGTACCATTATTTCATTCTTCACTCGTCCATTTTGATTTTTGAGTATCAGGTTTCTGCAACGTAAGCGTTACTCTAGTTACTGACTTTCATCACGGGGGCGTGTTAGCATATGGACGTTGAGATCCATACTTATGTATTGTGATATGCAGTCACTACGCACTGATACGATTATATGAGTATCTTAGTCTAGATATTCGGGTTATTGCACTATGCAGATATATTACGAGTTTGTCTTACTCGTAGTGCGCCACATTGTATTGTCCCAGGCATCTTCATCAGGAACGATGCTGATAACGTTGCTAGAACGTTACTATAACGTTGTAGAGAACATTACAGGGAACAGTACCAACTACGGTAGAATGTGACTGCCCGTAGCAAGGGCATTGTACCGAGAAGTCAGGTGCAGGCACCGCCCACCTCGAACTCAACTCTACTCTACTCCTACTCTACTATACTCTTCTACTCTACTCTACTCTACTCTACTCCTCTTCTCCTCTTTCTCCTCTTCTATTCTTCTTCTTTCGCCATTGATCTCCCTGAGGTCAATCTTGTTCCCACATATGGCCAAATTAAGAGCCTTTTCAAACATGACTTTTCTTCTTCATCAAGTGATCTTCACAGACACTTCGGTGCCACCTCTGCCATTCTCTCCACAGGACAGAGCCTCGACACACGCGTCATCTTCAATTATTTTGCATGTGTCGGCGACGAGGGCCAGGCAAAAATCCGGAGAAATATTACTCACTCCTCAGCTGAGATATAACATGTTACTGGGGATGCCACCACATGATGTCTTTGTGTGTTGAGACCACAATATATCAGTTCACGGAAAACGGTAAAATAACACAGATTGTCCAGAATATATACTATATCGGCGTATGAGTGTGAGGAGCATCAAATTGACGGGAGTCGGTCAAACTGTTTGAAAGGTAACGATCAAGGATGTGGATACGCGTGAAACGTATATCTTATATTTTCCCGTATGCCTGAAAACTCTCTCTCCAACTACCTCTTTACTTAATTATCAGTTTAGTTGTTCATACATCGTTTGCACCGGGGTATGTCCTTGGTGGGCTGGAACGCAAGGTACCTGTCTAACGGGAGAGATACGATACAACCGTTGATACGTCTGTCGATGTGCTACAAATCAATAGTATGATGTCCAGGACGCATGTTCGCGACTCACGCGACAGTCCTCACCTCCATCAGCCACGGAATTTGTGTAGTTTCCATGATAGCTAGACGAGTAGTACATAGTGGTGGTGGAACCTGCGGCAAGTAGAACAAAATCACGGGTCTGAGTATTCGACAGACAAACGAACTGAAACACGCGTCGAAAACATGCACGAACTTTGCATTTCCCTAGTAGCACCATGTAGGTTGTACCGCGAGCTCTCCACGCACGTAATCTGTGCAAAACCGGCCTTACGCGGGGTTGGTGGGGACCCTTCCAAGCCTTCGACAACGACAGAACAACCATATCGGCGGCAAAGGTTCATTGCTGATGGCGCATCGCAGTGGGAACTTGCAAACACCTCTGTTTGGCAGATGACCAAATTGCCGGCGAAATCTCACAGGAGATATATCACCCATCCGAGAGCCCACCGTCGATTGTGACACTGTAACGATCTGTCGTTCGTACTACATGGCCGACATCGGTCATACCTTGTTTACCATCAGGGAGGCCACATGTAAGTAGCAGTATCAACCCTGCAAATAGTTGGGCGTGTCATCGCCGTTAGTAGATAGTGCATACGTTTCCTTGGCATCTCGAATTTGGCCCAATCCTAACCTGCCTACTCACTCCCAGCACAAGCTCCGAGCAATGCCATACGACGCGAACCTCAACCGCGTTCACCCAACACGACGCACGTCGAAACCTACATCACCCTGCTTATTGTTCGGCGCTTTACCCCAACGTTTTGGGAACCATCCTGGCCATCCAGGCTATCCGCCAGGCCCACCGACGTATGCGCTCTTTCGCCCAATGTATCAAACCGTATTGGAAGCCTTGGAAGACATGTTTACGCCCGAGATACCTTCAGGCCACGTAGGACCCTACCCGCGCCCCATTGCCGGTATTTCGGGTGAGTCTAAGGTCAGTATATTGTTTCAGTACAGTTAATCACGGCGTTAGCTCGACATCCGGCGTTTGGGACTTGGCCTGGTTCGTGCCTAAGCAGAGAGGGGATGTATCATCCTCGTGGGGATTTTACTTCAGCACCTTGTTATTATTACTTTATCAGCAGAGCTCCACATTTCGACGTCTGTGTCGTGTGGCAAAACAGAGATTGTCTAATGCGGCAGACATGTCAGCCAGCAGCTTCCCCTCCCAAGCCACAGAAACCGATACCAATAAATCGCAAGTCGGAAGATACACAAAGTGTTCAAATGTACGGGCCCAAACATTCCGCTGACCTCCAGCCGTATAAGGCTTATTGCTATGTGTCGGCGACGAGGGCCAGGCAAAATCGAGAAATAACCTCACATCCTCTGCTGAGATATAAACCATTGTTAGGGTGCCACGCACATACTTGTCGTGTTATGTTGGACCACAATATATCAGTTCACGGAAAACGGTAAAATAACACAGATTGTCCAGAATATATACTATATCGGCGTATGAGTGTGAGGAGCATCAAATTGACGGGAGTCGGTCAAACTGTTTGAAAGGTAACGATCAAGGATGTGGATACGCGTGAAACGTATATCTTATATTTTCCCGTATGCCTGAAAACTCTCTCTCCAACTACCTCTTTACTTAATTATCAGTTTAGTTATTCATACATCGTTTGCACCGGGGTATGTCCTTGGTGGGCTGGAACGCAAGGTACCTGTCTAACGGGAGAGATACGATACAACCGTTGATACGTCTGTCGATGTGCTACAAATCAATAGTATGATGTCCAGGACGCATGTTCGCGACTCACGCGACAGTCCTCACCTCCATCAGCCACGGAATTTATGTAGTTTCCATGATAGCTAGACGAGTAGTACATAGTGGTGGTGGAACCTGCGGCAAGTAGAACAAAATCACGGGTCTGAGTATTCGACAGACAAACGAACTGAAACACGCGACGAAAACATGCACGAACTTTGCATTTCCCTAGTAGCACCATGTAGGTTGTACCGCGAGCTCTCCACGCACGTAATCTGTGCGAAACCGGCCCTACGCGGGGTTGGTGAGGACCCTTCCAAGCCTTCGACAACGACAGAACGACCATATCGGCGGCAAAGGTTCATTGCTGATGGCGCATCGCAGCGGGAACTTGCAAACACCTCTGTTTGACAGATGACCAAATTGCCGGCGAAATCTTACAGGAGATATATCACCCATCCGAGAGCCCACCGTCAGTGGTGACGACACTGTAACGGTCTGTCGTTCGTACTACATGGCCGACGTCGGTCATACCTTGTTTAGAATCAGGGAGGCCACATGTAAGTAGCAGTATCAACCCTCCAAATAGTTGGGCGTGTCATCGCCGTTAGTAGATAGTGCATACGTTTCCTTGGGATCTCGAATTTGGCCCACTACTAACCTGTCTACTCACCCCCAGCACAAACTCCGAGCAATGCCATACGATGCGAACCTCAACCGCATTCACCCAACACGACGCACGTCGAAACGTACATCACCCTGCTTATTGTTCGACGCTTTACCCCAACGTTTTGGGAACCATCCTGGCCATCCAGGCTATCCGCCAGGCCCACCGACGTATGCGCCCTCGCCCATTTGTATCAACCCTGCATTGAAAGCCTTCGAAGACACGTTTACGCCCGAGGTACCTTCAGGCCACGTAGAACCTTACCCACGCCCCATTGCCGGTATTTCGGGTGAGTCTAAGGTCAATATGTTGTTTCAGTACAGTTAATCCCGGCGTTAGCTCGACATGCGTCGTTTGGGACTTGGCCTGGTTCGTGCCTAAGCAGAGAGAGGATGTATCATCCTCGTGGGGATTTTACTTCAGCGCCTTGTTATTAGTACTTTCTCAGCAGAGCTCTTCACTTCGACGTCTGCGTGGTGCAGTGGTCGTAATTCTAATTAAGACAAAAATGTCACCCAGCTGAAGGTCTGCAACGTTTGTGCAGCCGGATATAACTGGTCACCAGTATCATAACAAGGTTGGTATAAAACGTTTGCTGGTCTCGTGGCGAGGCGTATTAGTATGTTTTAGTAAGCTGGCGTGCCCATCGTACGGGGAGAAACGAAACACATTCCCGTCATACGTCGTGCGTTATTGGGGCGCAGATAAGCACAATACGACGGAAAGTGCTCCCGGCTGCGGGGCGGGCCTGTCTTTCCTCCTGCCTTCAACTTTTGAAATCTAAGTCCTAGGGTAGGCTAGAGTAGGCCGATGGAACCTCTTATGCCTCGATTTGTTTGTGCTTGGCCTAGACTAGACAAATGTTGCTTTTCAGCTGATTAGAGGGCTTTGTGCTTCCCGTGGTCGACAACCAGCGGCCAAGAAACCACCACATCAGTCATTGAATGTTTCCCCGAATAAGATGTACAGATGTACAGGTAAACAAAGGGTGTGGATTCACGTAGAAACGACGCCAAAGCGAAGTCATAGGAGTAAAAAACATGCTAAAGAAAAAGCTCGAGGAAAGCGGAGGACCGCTCCTACGAGCCACTGCTCGTTTGACAGAGGGGAAATCGAGCATCAAGTCTTAATGGGCCCTTTCGGCCAAAACGTATAAAGAGAAAATAAAAAACAAATGCTTTTTATTTTTTTCAGTTGCCATACTATTTGTGGTATAATTTCAACCTTTTCATGACTCCCTACGGAAAGCGACATTTATCAGGTTCCAATGCTCAGACTGCCGACCAATAAGTCGTTTTAGATATAGTTGGTTATGTTCAACATTTGTGTCTCAGGAGGCGTATCGATCGGACGCCTTTTTCATCACAAACAGCGCCTCTTACTCAAAACGACTCACCATACACCTGGTACCCAAAGACGAATTTGAAACATGGCAGTTCCTCCGGCTGCTGATACTGTTTGAACTCAGAGTTTCGACCAGGACGCCGAACACTGATAATGAAACCTACCTGGGCCTCTAGTCCGACGCCCTTAGCATCCTACGTAGCCACAGCAGAGTGTAGAGACCAAACAGGAGCTCCTAAACGATCAACATTCGGCTGCGGAGCTCTTTCGTTCCGTGATGCAAACACAGCAATGCATATGCCCCCTTGCAGATCCAAGAGCCCCAATACCTCCGATAGACTATAACGAACAAGCTATACGTTGGTCGGTCGGAGGTCTGAGCATTAAAACTGGGGCTATGCCGTGTTCCGTAAGGAGTACTGATATGTGTTATTATGCCAGAAATAGTATCGCTACTGTAAAACATATGAAACATATACAAGTATATATACATTTCAACGCTCAGGTACTCTTTGCTTTACATGACCGAAGGGGCCCCTTAATATATTTGATATGTGAGAAGAGAACGATGCTCAAACCGCCCGTCGTCGACGGGCAGACATTGGAGAATCTCTGCTTGTTTTTTGTGGGGTTGCCGAGTGTGTTGTTCTCTTTTTTTAAACCACATCGTCTGAAATACAAAACCATTTCGAGTGATCTGCAGTTCCTAGACACAACTATCGGACACCAACCATATATCTGGTGTCAAGATGAAATTCACATGACAAGGACCGACGTCAAACCTGATGCATCCAACTTGCACCGCGATGCAGATTGTCATCCCAGCTGACATCGTTTGACTTCTTTGTGGAAGTTGCTCACGATTTAAGGCTGCCGAAACTGTGCACAAACACCTCTGTTCTTGGACACCCGTGACTCCATTATATATGTAACTTTTCCGAGGAACTGAACAGCACGCCTTCACAACCAAACTTGTATTAAAACGCCGTCCCGCTTAAGCAGTCTGGATTGTGTTTGACGGGAAAGGTTTTACAAAAAACGCGGGCCTTGGTCGCTATTATCTTCATGCAGTTCCAAGTCGCAACCTCTGGCGAAAGGCTCAGGCCGACCTGCGCAACATCATGTTCTTGATGAGCGGTTTGATATGGCGAGCCTCTGCGTATGAAAAATTCGCGTGCAATACTTGCTCTGATGCCAGGTCAGTTTCAATCTCTGGCCACGTGCACCTGTGCGACAGCAAGTTCTCGAGAGATCTACCCTGGCTGCAATATGGTGAGTCTCTGTGAATCCCGTCGTCACATTATAACACTTCATTCAGCGCGTGAGCAACGACAGCACACTCACTTCGTATGGGCTGGTTTACATTTGCTACTGCAATACAACTCGTATAGCCTTTTACTGCTTGACAGGTACGCCATTGGCATGGAAAAATAAACGTTATGCAGTGAAAGTATAAATTGTCAAAAGACCGGGTAAAACATAACACGTAAGTCTAACCACAATCGTTGCTCACCAACACAATACAGTTGAACGGGGCATGACGAGTTATAGAAACACAACAAACTAGTATTTCGAAGTACATGATCACGAATTGTTGCGCAAACGAAGAGATGCCCGAAAAGCAAATGGAAACACAGAAGGGTGAGGGAGAAGCTGGCAAAGAGCTGGCAAAGAGTACAATGCAGAAGACTACAGTAAGAAGACAATATTGGGAACAACTACGAGCTGGTTCAAGCATGTCACCCAAACCTTTGTCAGACACAAATGCCACATGCAATATCAAATCAAATGCCCTATATGTGAAATCACTCTGACTGACCGCTACGAACATCGGAAGAGGGTGACGTCGACACGTTTTTTGTTAAGGGTCTAAACTGGCGCTATGGCCGAACGTGTGGCGTAACTATCACCGGTCGACAACAAAACCAGTATGAATCAGGCGTTCTCATGAATATAAACAGCTTCTCTCTAGTTGTTTTGTCTGGGCAAGCCGCTTCCAAATGGTCCAAGGCATGTTTGTACGAAGCCCCACTCTTTTTTCCCGACATAAAACCGCGCATGGTCTACATTAAGTTACGCTGTACGCCAACAATAAAGTATACCTTGATAATTAGTCATTTCGACGCGATGCCGGAATTTGTATGTTTTACAGCACAAAGGACCGAATACCCACGCCTTTTATAAGAGATGAACCCTGAACATTTGTACACGTGTTATATATGCCCCTGCCAGCCGATTGAGGAATACGTTTGTTCAGTAATTGTTGCGTGGCCGGATGTTCGGGATCCCCCCAAGATCGAAAACTCATCAAACAACCAAATACCTGAATATCAACAGGAAAAACAAAAACCAATGTTCTAGATTCGGCAGGGGTTCGTGCAACATTATGCCGAGCTTCAGGATATATCTAAAACAACGGCGTGGAGTTTAGCTACAGAGTAAACTTCGGTTGACAGGCTTGAACCAGGCCGTAATACAAATAAGTGTTCACGGTGGCTTACGGCCCTGTCTACCTAGTGGAGCCGAGAAACTTGCCAAGCGATGTGTGATGTACGCCTTCTTCTCGTCATAAGCGAGGTCAAGTGTCCACATTGTAGATGCCGAATTCCACCGAGGAATAACAACACAACACAGACAAAGATAATGCTGGGCATTTCAGTGTAGGCGGGTTCTCTCTATTCGGCCCGTTGTATGTTATGCAGCGATTACAGGAGGGGTCCAAACGTGTTTGGGACGCTCCTGACTTTGGTCGATCGACGAAGAAGCTGGAGTCATTGTCACCAACATCAGGTGAGTTACGCGGCGAAACTAAAGTAAATATCCACTGACGGTAATATTATTGAGCGCCTAGGCTTATACTAGTATTCTAAAAAACAAACGTATGCCAGATATAAAGCCCGCCCGAATCGGAACAACCGAACAACCACCCTGATTCACGCACCTTGGGCGAAGTTGTTGCTGAACATTGTTCTCCCGTCCACTCGGATAGTTGAGTTTTCGGCATAGATGGCACCTGCGAGTAGAGGGATAGTTTTGATTGCAAGTTCCATTCAAACACGGGAACGTAACGACGGCTACATAGGCTGGTTCAAGCTTATCGCCCGATTTTGGTATGCATTGGAAAACCCCATTGTTTTGGAAAACAAACGAGCTGTAAATAATCAAAGGTTGGCTGTGGGCAACCGAAGGGTGTTCTTAGCACCAGGCGTTGCGTCCTTTTGTACTTAGTTCGCGATGAGGCCCACCACGTGGTGCCCGTTTTGTTGTGCCTGCTTCGCCTCCCTAGTCCGTCCGGGTGCTCGCGGGGGTGACTTCGGCCGTGCTTTACATTTTCGCCGGGGTAGCTGTTGTTTTTACGCTTTTCGCAATATTATCCACATCAAGTATCCAAATTTCGTTGTCGCAGAGTATGCCATAGTACAGTACAGGACACCTAATAAGAAACAGGCTAATAAGAAAGCCAGGCTGACATTTCCCAAAAAATAAGAAAGGCGCGAGGCTGGGTCTCCGCTGCAAAATAAGAAAGGCCTATTACCCCCCTGGGGCGAATCCCCGACGCCTTCGGGAAACCCTGCTGTCTACGCCTCGGGTGGTCGGGAGTAAGATATTTCATGTTTTCAGCAAATATACTTTAGCCGTTTTGGCCCGGTACAGCAGTGAGTACCCGCAGTTTGTTTTCTTGTTTTGACCGCATTTGTTTGTTCGTCCATGTCAATTTTTCCAATGTGTTTTCCCCCACTAAAACGCATTGTTTCGATGCGGAAACTCGAAAAAGGTGTAGTGTGTATATCATTTTAAATATCCCCGCAGGGGGGAGAGAGAGGAGAGAGGGGAAGAGCAGACTGTGGTACTGTAGCAGACCTAGGACACCGATCTTGCGGCCCTCATGTTGCCACTGCCGTTTACGGCCATACTAAAATCGCTCTCCGCATTGGGTGGATTGAGGCACAAGGGAGCCCGAAATACGCAGCAGTTCAATGAGCAAAATAGCGCTACGCGCGAAGGCGATGTTTCTGCAGAAACATTTTCCGACCTTGACACGCTGTGGGGGCTACGACATGACGGCTTCCTCAAAGAAGAGGAGTAGAACAACGAGCTCAAGGAGACTATTTGCTTAACTCGACCTTTGGGATCGGACGCGAGTGGCTGGACAACTGTACCCACGTCAGGGCCGCAGCCTTCAGCGAGTCCTACATCGTCGAACGTGGGCAGAGCCCAAGCACGTGCGACTACTGCAACCGGTAAGTTGACAAAACTTTCAAGGCCGCCGTCACAGAGGGTTCTGGCGCGAAGCCCACGGAGCAGTCCATCATTTATGTCGACAATCTGAACGGGCAAACAACGGAAGAGTTCAAGACAAAACTCAAGGAGGGATGCAACACCCTGCTTCAGCTGCTGCCATCAGGGTGCACGGATGAGGTGCAGCCGGTCCATGCAGGATACCGGCGGCTGCTCAAATTGGGTGCGGGAAAGTCTCTCGAGGCGTGGTTGAAGAAGGGTGACAATGTGGAAATGTGGGACACCAACAAGCTGTCTGCCTCCGACCGTAGGATCGTGCTGACACACTGGGTGGGTGAGGCCGCTGAAAACCTTGATTCGGACCAGCTGTACTGTAGACGCCTGTTTGAAACGACTGGGTTTGCCATGACAGCAGACGGTACCGACGATAACCTCATCAACCTTGAAGGCCTGGACGGGCCGTACACGTTCATGGGCAAAGAACGCCCGGATGACGTGCAGTCCTTTACTCCAGCAGACGAAGAGCATCCCAAAGGGTCGAGCGATGAGGATGGCGAGAACGAACCGGAGGGTGACAACACCGGGTGACGTCGTGGACCGGACGACATAGCTATGATGATGACCTCGACGCTGACGAAACAACACTGCCCCAGGAATGCCCACCGGTGTTATGACTTTGTCCGCTCACCTCCTCCGGCCCTCGATACATCACTCGTGAAGCGGTACATCATGCTGCGCCGGGGGTTGGAATGGGTGAAGGGTTTCATCACACGGCGGGCACAGGCACGGGAGCACCAGGATTACGACTACAGGGTGTTAATCGAGCGAACCGGCACTACGCTCAGTATGAGTCCTCCACTCGGGTAGTACACTGCTGTTGGCGAGGCTGCATCATAAGGTTCGTAGGTGCTACTGGGCGAGGCTACTTCGCAGTCGAGAATGCTTCAACGTGAGCTTCTGGCGCCATCTCAGGGAGTTGACAACAGGGACATCGACCGCGGCGGTCGTACTGGACGTGGGAAGGAGGACAACGACCACGGAGAGAATGGCAGCGAGGAAGGTAGACAGGAAGCGAGATGGGGGGGGGGGTGGTTACAGCGAATAATGCGGTTTGAAAGTGAAGAGCGGCAATGGTAGTGAGATTGAGGAACAGGCAGGAGCGGATCAAGAGTTGCTGGAGAGTGACGGCGACGAAGGGAGGAAGGAATCGGGTTTGCGCGGTGTAGATGTGGACAGCGATAGTGATCTCGGAGAGGGCAGACTTCTCGATGGTAGTGAAAGTGAGGAAGCAATTGAAGGCGTTGAAGATATTTCTGTCGACCTTACCCGGACTAATGATTCACGGAAGGGGTAGGAACGAAAGCAGAAACGTTCGAACTCCGTTGCCGAGTACGTTTCCTCCGTGTCGGTGCCCCCCAGTAAGAGTACACGCGGAATAGTTCCGACGCCGAACGTGCGCATGCGCGACCAGTGAGGGGCGTACGGTCAATGACGGTATTAATATGAGTGATACAAAATATGAAACCAGCTCGATTTTCAATTTCTGCCCGGCAAATATAGGAAAGAGGCTCAATAAGAAAGAGGCTCATAAAACGACAAAAATAGGAAATCCAGGCTGAGCCCAGATTCCTGTTTCTTATTAGATGCCCTGTACTGTAGTATAATACCACGGGGGACGATAGTCAGTTAACACTATACGAAGTATATATTTACCAACAAAACGTGGTCCTATTTACTACGGTTTTCCATAATAGTTAATACTATAAGTCCATAACGCTACGGGGGACCAGAGTAACTAGGCCCGAAATTTGTAGGAACAGAGGCCAATCCATAGATATTTGTCTGTATCGTAGGTCTCATATACTATGTATAGTCCCACGCAATAGGATACGAGTACGATAGTATAGTGGAGTGTAACCAATGACCCAAAACGGGGCATGTTGCCAAATCAAAAACATAACGCTTACATATTTCAAGATTTCTCTGAAAGATCGTGGTCAGTCTGCATAGTGGCTGTCACCAGCCAAACCCATACCACGGTAAGATTCAAAATCGATCAAATTTCCCGTACCACTATAAATGGTACACAAATAATATATATCGGACTAAATATATAGTGTTGGACGGTTCAGCAGGTAGCTTCGTGTCCTTGCAATTTACCGACTAATGTTCACAATACCGGGAAGGTCTCGTACATGGTTTTAGTGCATGCCATTGTTTTCACATTTGTGTTCTGTTTGAAATAATGTTGATTGTCTATGCTACTGCTTTTTTATGCCGACAACAACGCCATTTTATCGATATACTAGGTATATCATATCGCATCATACGACCTGAAATGCTTTTGGAATACTAATGTAGAGTTTGTCCTATTATTAGAAGCGTTGCTACTACTGGACATGCTCGTACACGTGCAAGTAAGTTACAACGGCATCTTGGCATTACCTAAAGAGGTCAAACGGCAAAGGAAACAGAGCTATAGGGAGGATGGTGGGAATACTATTAACACATTGACGTCAGCGTTTGCGTCACTCCGTGGTCAACTTATTTCCTTCACACGTTAATGCCAGAGATGGCGAAACGTTTGCAAGTGGGCAAGTGGTACAGAGGGGTCCTCGAAGCGGCTGAACAGTTCATGGTCCGGTGGCACAAGGTCAAGGCGGAACTGAGTAGACAGCGCCACGCATCCGTCGCGGGGGGTGCACAAGGGAATGGGAAGGGAGGGGGCAACGGTCGAACAGAAACCGCGGTTGATGAAAGCAGGAGGGAGACAGCCGACAGGATAGCAAGGTACCAGGCTGACTAGTGAGTCCCGCCTAGACTACCCGTGCCGCGCACCTCTGTAGCTGCTTCGAGCGCGGCTCTGTTGTGTTCTTTTCGTTTCGCTTCATCTTTTTTAGTTTTAGATACTCTCGTTCTTATCACTGTGATGAGGAATAAGTACTACCTGGCTGGGTGGATGGCGAACTGGGTGTTGTTTTCCTTGGTTATTTCTGGTGATCTTTCTCCCTTTATTTGTTTGTTTTATTTTTTATTATTCTTTGTTCTTTATTTTTTGTTTGGTGTGCTGCGTGTTGTAGCGGGCATGACAGCGATGCTAAAATCCCTTGTTTCATTCATTTATTTTATTTTGTTTTATTTTTATTTTTCCGTGATCGCTTTTGCCTTTGTCTCTCCGCCCCCCCGTATTTTCCTAGGACTTTCTTTGGCTGCTTATCTACGTACGTACACATTTTTTCTTCTTTTTTGTCATTCCCTCTTCTCTTTCCTGGACTCTCGTGTGTAGCACGAGGACGAAACGGAACTGAGTAGGAAGTGTCACGTATCCGTTGTATGGGTGGCGCCAAAGGGAATGGAGACAGAGGGTGTGGGGGTTCGTAGGGAAACCGCGGCGGACGAAAGCAGGAAAGAGACGGCAAACAGAGTAGGTACCAGTACCAGACCGACTAGCTGATAGAACCTGTCTGTACTACTGGCACAAACCTTCCTCAGCTGACTGGAAGGTACTTTTGGTGTGCTCTGGTTGCCTGTCTTTTCCTGACGTTCTTAGTCTTGCTCTGTTGGCACTGTTTTTTCGGTTTATTTCATTTCATTTCGTTTCATTTCATTTGGTTTCTTTTTAACGGGATGTCGCATCTCCTCTGGGACAAGCACGACACTTTTTTTTATTTTTATTTTGTCATGCTTTTGTTTGGTTGCTTGATTGTCGATTGGCTTCAGGATGTTTACTTTCTATTATTTTTCCTTTTCGCTTTTTTCTTTCTTTTCTCTTTTTCTCTTGCATGCACCTGGATTGCTAGCAGGGTAGGTCTTGCCTGTCGTATATGGCATTGCTCTGTCTGCTCTGCTTACTGCACTGAGCGTAGTATCTCTGTGTCGTAGTTTCGTGAGCACAGAACTGGTACCTTTTTAGGATGATGAATCGGCACGGACACTGGGTGTGCTGGATGTCGACGGATAGAAAGGAAGGTTTAATGTGAAGAACACACACAGTGACAGTCATCGTTGATTTTCTGACTCTGATTCCAGCGCGTGTTTTCTTTCACTCGAGAACGTTAAATTTGTATTGTACGTCGTACTACTGTAATTGGCAGTAATGTCGCATGTACGGCTTCGAGTTACCAACATCCTCGACGATTACGGGCGCACGGGAAGAGTCAGTCCACCACGCCAAATGCCCCGATATGTACATAGATAGTTATTTATTGTGACACCCGTGCTCTCCTAGCCCCAGCAGAGCTGTTACCAGACATCGTTTTGTTCCGTCAGGTAAGCATGTTTGATTTGTGGAGTTATTTTGGGTCCTGGTGAGTCGCACGCGTAAACGTTCAGCGTATATCTGCTTGGAGCGCGGTCGATTTTGATATGTGTGAAGTGCAAGCGTGAAAACTACGGCATCAATCGAAATATCTTGGTATATCTGTAATATCAACTTTGGGTATCAATAGAACTCACGTTTTATCCGATAGTTGGTCGAAATGTTCTGAAGATATACCGGGAGGTATCCTGAACTGGTTTGCCCCGGAAAATCGAACAAAACAACAAGGCGTGTGGTTGGTCGGGACACCTTTTCTACGCTTGCACTAGCTCTAGTGCTCAACGAAACATAAATGGTGATATCACCGTCTCCCGCTATTCGTGGCAATATCTATAACGTGTGAGATTCGAGTAGATATTGAATCAAGCATTCGAGGTGCACGAGATATACGGCAATAAGCTCAAGCTTGAGCCAGTCTGTATTCTACTCGCATTTCATACATGTTGGCCGGGTTGAATCGTGGCAGGTGCTGCATCTACAACCCTGCAGGAGGTTGAAGTTCCCAAGGCGGCTTCTTTACGAGGGTTAGGGTTAAGGTTAGGTTGTTCTTGACAGGCAGGTAAGAACAAAGTATGCCCGGAAACTCAACTCGTCTTCAGATACGTAGAACGGGGAGAGCGTGAAGTCATAGACCCACATGAAAAAAAGCAACAACCCGTTTTATATTGGAAGATACTGTGAGCCCATGTCTGTATCGGGGGTGTGGGTCATACAAGAATCTTAACGCGGACAACCACTCCAGAGGAAGTTGTCGCGTGAATGTCTGCAAACCAAAACCAAACCAAGGCGAGTCGGGGATTGAGTTACAAAAGCGAGGAGCCATCTGAGAACCCGTGGCATACTCAACCAAGCCAGGCGTTTGGAAATCTTATTTTCCATCCTACCGCATTAGTATACGTGGGATGCTCTCATTGTGGCTTTTTCTGAACATAAAAATGTTGATATGTGGTGGATACGATGATCGCAGATGGCTTGGTAACATCGCCTTGCACGTAAATTGGATGATAAAGCCAGAATAAGGTAGAACACATACTACTATGAGTATATGAAGCAACCCTAACCAAATATAAGCTGGCACACGGACGACAAAACAACGTAGCTTTCCGTACTACTATTTGAGGCAACTATTATACTATGTTGGCTTCCCCCTGTTTGCCAAACGGAGGGTTTCCGGGGGGGGGGGGGGGTTCCTTGTGGTGGGATACATTACGTGGAACCCACCTCGAATGGCGCGAGATCGTTCGTCTCGGATGGTGACACATTTTGATGCGGGGCAGTAGCCAGTGCATTGTCACATTAGCGGGTTGTGTGTGTGGGGTCGACACGCTGTCACGTCACTTGCCCCATTCATGTACAGACAGGTTAGGGTTAGGGTTAGGGTTAGAGGTAACCCTGATGTTGCATTATATCTAGTTTTTGTCCGGTAGAGGGCACGCAAACCTAGCCAGAGTACGCGGACGGGAGGGGTGGGTTTTTCACTCCGCCGAATTCACGCGACTTTGAATGTTTTTTGCCGTGGGCGAAACAGTGGGTGACAACTAAAAGGCAAAACGATATACGCTGTATCGATAAAAAACCGTGATGACAATCCGTGCCCGGTGTGAGGGGGGGGATGAGACCGCCATGGGTCTGTATGTTCACGAATTGAACGACAAAATCAATTCTGGTGAACGCAAGCATTTCGAGTACCCAGACATGTTCGACCTGTGTTCGGCCACTCTTTTGACGGCATTTGCGAACTGATATCGGAGAAAAATGTGTTCGGCCGCCCGTTTCATATTTGCAAATTGGCAGGAGGCGGAGATAATTCCTCATGCGGCCGCGAAATGCTGACTGTTAGATTTAGCAGCTTCGCTTCGTAGGCGTGATTCGCGATGAGAAGAGGCCCCCAGATAATACCTATTTGTTACGCTGTGTAGGGGGGCAAATACTGTGGCCACGAAGATCTCTGGGTGTATATATCTTAGTCAAATACGAAGCAGTTGAATCGCGTTAAGTGGAAAATTAACGTGTATTGCGTGGAAATACGTTCGAAGCAAATACGTTGACCGCTGTTTCTAGGTGTGTACGTGGGGTACGGCCCATCAACGACCGTCTACGTAGAGGATCTGCCGGCAGGCAAATATGAGCGACTGGTCATGCTGTCCCATAAAAACACAACGCCAACGGCAGGAGGCCTGATGAAAAACCTGTTTAGTTGCGAGTTTGCGTCCTCTATTGTTTGTATGTCGACGATCACTCGTTGTCGGAGACGCGGGGGGGCTCTCGGACCATCGTCCGTAAACCGCAAGCATAATGACTGACATGACCTCACTTAACGGCGGGAAATGATCACCCCTTGATGGGATCCGGAGAGGAAGGTGTTGTGGCTGCATTGTGTCGCGGTTTCGATAAATACAACACCTCCTGATCCCAGTATACGTCTGATGGCGCGAAGAAACAAGATTATCATGGCCGATGTGCTCGTGCTTTATTGTGTTCAACGCCTGAGGCGGCGCGACGTTAGATGTGTTGCCGGCGGCACTCAGCTCCTGAAAAATACGTGCGGTGGCTACAGGCCAACAAGATAGAGTGAGGTTTTTAACGGGGCAAGAGGGAACAACGTACCATATCGGAGGAATACGCATGCGAACATGGAGCGGGGTTGGCGGTTCGGGGTCATCAATGGGGGCAGACAACGGGTAGAGGGCGGTGCCGCTGTCCTCTGTCGGAGTCCATGCCACAAATGTATGGCATTGCTACCGACGTCCCCGCTACCCTCGTATGCCTACGTCAAATTCCTCAGCGCCGTGATAATGGGAGATCGGGGGCTCAGGAGTACACAGAAATCTCGGGCAAAATCGAACGTTTCATAAGGTTATCACAGAAGCTAGTTGTTGCAGGCGCTAGATAGAAAATACACCACGGGAAATTAATGGTCACAGATATGAAACGACAACTAGTGTGCGGCGACAGTTGACCCTAAGTTGCCACACATCGAGGGGACCGAATGCTTGTGTGATACTGTGACTTTCATGGGCTGATTTACTCGTGACAGTCGTCAGCGGTAGGTGTTTGCAACCTGTCTAGTATCATGAAGAGAAAAGAGACGTTAAACACAGAGGTCGACATAAACAGAAATTCCCAGGATGTCGTGATAGATAGATGAATCTGGCCATGATTGACAAAACTCTCTTTATCACGACTCAGGAAAACTGAAATTACAACGCCTCCCGAGTTATTCACCCCATCCAAAATATTCGTCAACAGACGACCTAACTGCATCAAACGCTTAAAGTACCCGTGGTATATTTGCAGCGAGAATATCGTGCGTCTGTCTGGCGCACCTGGGTCGCAGAACGAAGGCACTAACTCTCGTGAACGGAGTCGCATTTAGACCAGTAAATATACGATGTAAACGAGCGAGTGAGGGGTCATTGCTGAGTACGTGAGCAGGCATGCGATTGTCGCTGGGTCGGTTATTCAAGCCAGGCGTCTGTTTCGCTACTGCGTTCCCACCTTCTATAGATTCCCATTTGTGTAAACATGCATGCCTATGTTTTTCGGGCGTTAAGCTTGACTTTAGAGTGAAGGGCACTGGCCGCCTCGTGTAACAATGTAGACTTGGGGGACCCACAACAGCCCCATAATAAACGAATTGCAGAAAGACGATATAAGGGGTGAACTAAAAGAAATATAGACGAGCAGGCAGGTTTCCAGGCGATACTTTCGGTTGAGAGATATTTGTTTGGAAATGTTGTAACAAAGCTACAAGAACAGGAACAACAAGAGGGTTATCAGATATTAAGATATACCCACTAGGGGGCATCATGTAGGCACGGCAGGTTTAATGGGTATTTTGAAATTATCGTTTCTCGTATACCTCGGTACCAAGGAGATGACGTCCCGAACGTGGCGCGCTTCCGTCAAGTTCATGACAGTAAAAAATGGATAGTATTATACAAGGGTCACGACAATAAACCCCCCCGGGTTTTAGAGCGTTGTTTCAGTTCAATAGAGTGTTTGCGTTTTTTTTTTCTTACTTTTACTTCTCTAAACATTCTCCCGAAGGAAGGATTTGCGGTAAATTTGAAAAAAAACGGCAAAAAAGTACTTTAGAGAAGTACGTTTTTGATCAAAAGTTACGGTAACTTTTGGCTCTCAGTTTCATTGGCCTACACACACCGAGCATTCTACCGACGCAGAACGGCACAAATTATGGGACATGTCTCCCATAGGCCCCAACCTTGCTGCTTGCTCTACACAACACAACAACCGGTGGGAGCACAGAGGCTCGAGAGGTGTGCTACAATATGATACGGACAAGCGGTGCTGGATTTTGCTTACGGGGCGCCGGCGGACTGCTGGCGGCCCGCTACGGTACGCTCTCGCCGGCTTGGTGTCGTGGAGGATGCGCTGTTCAGAAGAACTACTCGTACGAGTACGAGTTACTCGTACGAGTCGTGCTCGTATGGAGACGTAGTCTTACCGCCTTGCTTGTAGAGCGCGACAGGATGACAGATCGCCGTGTATCATTTCAATTTCACCACACTGCGGTAGCAGCACTAGCAGCACTAGCAGCAGCGGCGGCGCGCCGCCACGGTCTATATATGTCGGGCCCCGGGCGGGCTTGGAGCGGAGCGTGCCGGCGCGGTGTCGCGCATAGGTCGTGGGCAGCAGCAGGAGCAGCACACGACGACAAGAAGAGTTGGACGCAAAATCGAGAAAAGCAAAAACGGAAGCTGTCGCTTCTCCTGCTCTGCTGCTCCTCTGCTGTTGTTGCTGCTGCTGCTGATGCTGCCGCTGCTGCTGGGGCTGCCGCTGCTGCTGGGGCTGCCGCCACATAGCTGCAGCCACCGGTGCTGCTGCTTGCGGTCGTGGGATTGCAGCTGCGGCACTGCGGTCATACCCCTGCCGCCGCCACCGTTGCTGGGCTGCCGTTCCTCTCGTACGCTACTTTTTGTTTTCGCAGTTCGTTGTTTGTTTGGTTCGCCGCATTGCCTCACCCCAATTCCCTTATTATTTTCGGAGGCGTCGCCTGCAGGATTTTGTTTACTTCTATCGCAAACACACCGAAACCATGAGGGGAAGGGAATTCACTTTTTTGAGCGGAAGGAAAGTATATATATGTTTTACTTCTATCGCAACACTCTAATTTCGCGCATTGCTTCCGAAACAAATAAGAAAATATAAACAATTGCTTCAACCAGCGCAACGACCAGAACATCACAATTATTGACCACCGAATATCCACGCAGAAAACACTTGTTACAGGGAAGGGATACTAGTGGTGGCATCGTTCGGCGACCTACTATATATGTGTCTCATTGGATCGGGGAGAAACTTTCAACTGCGGGATTAATGTGATTTTGATAATTATATACCAGTATTTGGAAGAACCTTCAACTGGAACATAGAGTAGTCACTAGGCCGAATGACGTCAGGTAGCTGAAACACATGTGACCAATGTATATCCTTCCTGTTATTGTAGATTGTTGTTATATTAGTCGCTTATCGTAGACACTGTGACACAAGATGAATCTCTCTTCTAGAAATTATCTGCAAGACATTCGCACAAATGTCTTCGGTCCCAATAGCTATAATGTGTCCCATAGTGTGTCGGACATAGTCGCTTGATGTAGCCGTACAATTGTATGATTCGTGTACTTGTCGTATTAGTCCAAGTGTTTGAGTTGTGTCGTTGCAATTCATCTACGGAGATTGTAATGGAATCAGTTCCACGGACGTTTGCATAAAATTATGTATCATCTGAATCCGGGGGTCTTAGAGAATCAAGAGGAAACGCGGCCCTCTTGTTCTCAGTTAGTAAAGTACGTTAAAGGATAACAAATACATGTTATTCTCTTTTCTCCAACGCCCCATGGCACCGCGACTCCGGACCCACCGCTTTGCGTGAGCAAGGAACTACACCGAGCACCCTCGTATCTGGTTATCCCAACAGAGCGGTAGCATATAACGACTGGCGAATCATTCTTTGAAAAACGCCTGGATTCTACCCACCACCTTAACCTGGTACATTCGAAGAGCAACCCCATAGCTTGACAGTGAAGCACATACGCTGCAACCCATGATCGTCGTGTTTGTAAGCAGAGCCAACAAGGTTGTTTCTGCTGCTGGAATGTAGTGCCTCATGATTTGTGGAAGACTGGTTTTCGCCAGATCCACTAAGGTTGGTCTTCCTGCCGTCAGTAACACTCCTTGTGTTTAAGTTGTTTGGCGTTGATTGCGGACTCCTGTCTGTATTGGTCCGCAAGATCGAATAGCGAATGTGAAGCGCCGGACACCAAATGTTCACGGCACAAGCGTTGGCGACATGAAGGTGTACAGAAGGCTTTTGCACGACATTCTTTCCGGGAAATTCCTTTGAGTGTTGCAGTCAGGAAAGCACTCGACTCTATAGGCAAACATACGTATGCCGAAATTTGTTGGGGGGGGGGCGGCAAACGTAGGTTTGATATGGTTCCGGGGTCAGTCCGATCGTGTACGAGTAATAATAACCCGGATTCGATTCCACCTCGATTCGAAATGTGTTTTGTTTTACTTTTGTGGAGCGCGTGCACGCCCTCTTTGCTTTTTCGTGGCTGTGGACGGTCCTCTGTGTGGTATAAATAAATGGAGATTACATGTGGATGGGATCAGAGTGCCTGGTGGTGGGCTTCCGATGGCTGATACAAGAAGCTAGGTTCACTTCTGTAGCTTGCGTGGTGGGCCCACTGCGGGATCCGGGTACCAGGCGGGATTAGGAAAGATCCGCACCACCTATCGTATGTTTCTATTGATTCGGACCTCCCCCAAAAATTGCACACACTACATACACTGCTCACACTGCATACATTAGCTATCCCTGACCTCTGGTAGGCTATCACGCCCACGGGTAGAGCTGCTTGGGCTGGGTTTCTCCCGCTGCTGCTGCACATGGTTGTATCGAGGGGGTGTTACTTCGAGATGATATCTGCGACTTTAACGCGCGATGTATCAGCTGGTATATCAAGGACAAAGATCGAGCATCCAGGCGAAGCTGATGCATGGCACTTATATGTAACGGAGGTACCTGGAACACAGCTAACGTACATTGTTGCCTGTGGAATATAGACGCACCACACCTCCAGTAGATACAATACTGTCCAAACCATCCTATGTAAGCAGCACGATATTGCATAGTGGATGTAGTCGTGTTCGCTAAAACTGGCCCGGATTATCGAAAGTGCAGCCGCTCTGGCATCGGTTGAATATTAAATCAGTGAGAACGCGGGCAGTGGTTCAACTGCACCCTATGCATCACAGTAGATTCATTCGCTCGCAATATCGTTGCCTATCACCAAAGATACGCCATGCCCTGTCGCACGTACCGTGGGCGTTTTAGAGTCATCGTCCAATAAGTCGCGGACTTAGCTATTTGCCTGGCGCCTCAGCTGGATGCTTTCAGTTATCGTTCGCTCTAACCTGTAGCCTCCTTGTGCCGTTTCGGGACTATGGCCTAGAGTATGGCAAAACGCTACAGTGAGAGCATCAACATTCGCATCTGGATTGTAATAGTATAACACTCATCATCCTTATGATGTTCTTGGATTGAATGTACCATCCCGCTGATGCGCATTATTTGTAACTGGCACTCTGTATTTGTACGGTGATGATAGTGACTTGAAACCATATAAAAGTTTCGGCATTTGTAAGGCGCATGTCGAGAACTTCGAGCTTTACCCAGCTCACAGGCTTCTCCTACCACCTGGAATATTGCGACCGTAATGAAGGAAGAGGTCGCTTCGAGCGTAATGAACAGGTGTATCCTCAGATATGCCCTCGACGTGCAGGCATTATGTCTTTGAGCGAGCTTTTGTCTGGTGGGCTCTTGAGACTCGATCGGGACAACTGTGAACAGACTGATGCCGAAATGCGTCTCGCTTGGTCCAGCAATGACAAATACGAACACAGCGATGACGTGTGGAGGTCAGAACTCTGGGTTGTGTCGTGAGTATGTTGTGTCGGTGTGTCTGCGACGACCGTCGATCGCTTTCTGGCATATGGACCCGGACAGACATACCCTACAGGGCCGTTGAGATTGGCCACTCGCAGCCACAGTATAGTGTGGTTGCTTGTGAGCATGTATCGTTTATGTAATCCGTGTTATTGATGTGCTTCGTGCTCCAATGACCGACAGCAACGGATCATATTGACGCCCATGCCAAGCACAGGGTACCTAGTCAGCGTAAAATGCTGGCACACGTTATAGCCTATTGTTTTTGTTGTTTTTTTGTTTGTTTTTCTTCACATTAAACTCGTTTCAGTTGCTAATCCCTATAGTCTGATCTAGCAAGATCACGGCCCGTGGTCACAAAAGTGCTAGAGCCATCAGAGAATCCTAAAGAACACGTACACTTAGCAGGGAAAGGATACACAAGTCCGAAGAGGTACACCTAAACTCCCTACAGCATGTTATGCGTGTCCAAAACTGAACTACACGCCCGCAATCTCCATTCGACTACAGCAGCATCGTCCCCCCCCCCCCCCCCCCCACTCTTTACCAATGAATTTGCCGACTACAGCGTAACTACTGTCTGAAGTGCTGTCTGCACAAAAACAAACGGTAGGCGTGGGAACAAGATGGAGCACGCAGCTGCTGTCTGAAGTGCTGCCAGAATGACAGTCCGCGGGCACAAAGTGAAAAAGAACAGCCAACCAAAGCCATCATGTCCATTGACAATTACCCGAATCTATCCTGAACGGTCTGTGTTAGGCACAGCATTATAAACATCGACACTGATTAGGAATCGTTCCACATTGAAGGGGTCTTCCACGATCAGGCACACAATGAAGGCACCCGGGGTGTCCGCGCCATCTCTGCCGCGTCTCTCTACAAAACCAGTGACGTCATCCACACCGACCCAACAACAACATTCGGGGGAAAAAGCGAATAATTTGTCAACAGAAAACAGAAAAACAATAATGTTCGTCCGTCACGGGTCGATGTCGTCCGTGCTCCGGATCGCTTCTCCTGTGCGCTGCTGTGCTGCTGCGCCGGCGCGCTGCTGTGCTGCTGCTCAGGCGCGCCGCTCCGGTGCCGCTCGGCCAGTCCTAGCACGACCACACTCGACCCGCTCCGTCCGTACACGCTCTCGTTGCTGTCCTTCCCAGTCGGCTCCTCGCTTTCTCTCTCGTTGCACTCAGGGTGCTTGGTCTGAAAAATAAAAATTCTCGCGCTGAAGGGATTGACCAGTCCAACAACAGCTCGTCGCCACACGCTCCCTCCTCCTTTGATGGCGAAGCCAGGTTACTGAGACAGTACAGCTCCCTCTAGCAAACATACCTAGGGCTGTGTACGTAGTGTCCGTCCACCTTTCTGATGGCGTCTGCCTACGCGCACAAAAGTGAGATGGACATTGCTGTCTACACCGACGGCCGAAAAGGCCCGTGCATCTGGACTTTTGCGCCTGACGCACCAGTGCCGATCCAACTCTACGGCTGCACACGCTTCGCGGCGGGTGCGCAGCAGCAAGAAGGTATCGGTCCGCTTGAGGGTGAGTCTAGCCTTGCTCGCTAGAAAGACCCCCCCCCGCGCTATGGGCCATGCCAAAGCAAAACCTTGCCGAGGCAGCGAGGGGAAAAAGGGAAGTATTGTGCCGACAGGAAATAAATACCATTTACTCTAAAAGCGAACGCGTATGGTTTGTGCAGTACATTTTGTTTAATCTGTTTTCTGCAAATATCTTTCGAAACATGACGAATTGCAAGACAAGCTCAGTCGTGATCACACGGGCTGAGCGAACCAATATGTTTTTAGCAGGTATTTTATTTCGGCCACTGCGAAATTAATTAATTTCCAGGTTGTCGAGGACATAATCACAGCCAAATCAGCTATTTAGAAAAAAAACACGAATATTTCTCGAAATATATTTCCAATTAAAATAAAATAAAACCTAGGTGACCTGCGTATAGACGAAAGGAATCGTTTGGGCCCCTCTACTTCGACATCTATTGGATGATGGAAATGCGAAACATTGAAATATAAATGACGTTCCGGGTTCAGTGTTTAGCTGGTTTCTTCTTCCATGTTTTATCTTAAATCGGGCAACCAGATCACCGCAAAGCCACGACAGCTGTCAAAATCTGTTCTCTAAATAGTTTTATTATGAGTCTACCAAGTCTACAGTACCCTTCGTAACATTGTAAAACCATAATTTCTGAATATTTACAAGTGCAGGTGTGAATCATATTCGCCAACGTTTTTTCTTCCAGAAACACATGCGCTGAAGACAAGTTTGTTAGAGGTTATTTAGAACTTTCGATCGGGTATTCGAGCTGGTCTGGCCTAGAGCCAACCGCAACAGATACACGGTTGTTCGCAGCTCAGTTTTGCGAGTTTCGGTCTGAAATTTGCCATGGGCCCGGTATGCGTATTCTCTATCGCGCCAAAGCTGCTCCTGAACATGAAAAAACGAGGAGCTTAACGTTTGACCGTTTGATTGAAACGCCAAGATAGAAATCGACCGAAGGTCAGCCTGTAACACATGTTTTTTTTAGAGCCGCTTTCAAGGCCTAACCGAAGGCGCTCCGAATCACGTGGCAAATCTCAGGTAAAACATCCTTAAGCTGCGTTGCAAAAAAACGTTCGTGTGTCTCTCATCGTAGTATCTTGATTTCGTATGAGTATCGTATCTACGCAATATCTCCTGATCGAGACCGAACTGAGCATTGGTGTTGGTATCGATCGTTTCCCCGTGCCCGAAGGAACGCTTACACCAAGCATCAGAAACACACGCTAAACTCATATATCGTACTTTCGTGTAGACTTTAGCGTCGATACATGTTCGCACGTGAAGGCACTGAGTCTTTACGGGATTTCTCGACGAGAACAACTCGGATTCTACGAATCCCAACATCAACAACTGCGCTACAGATCCAGAACTATTGTTGACAAATATAAGGTCCCAGTACTGCCCGACAACTGCGCAAATCCCGATTAGGAAAATTTTAGTTTTACAGCCTGACCAGCTCGTATACACCAGGAGAATAATGTATATATGGTGCTGAAGAAACCATGTTAAAAAGACCTGCACGGACTACAGGCTGGTTCAAGCATACCGCCCAGACATGATTCAGTAGTCAATCTCCACGCCGTGTTTTGGAGATAGACCCTGAAATGTGGCACACGTGTTTTACGCACCCTGTCCGAGCCGTTAACAAATGCATTTTGTTTCCGGCCAGATACTACTTTTTTTTGTGTTGTATTGGGAATTTTGGGTCTGAAGAGATCCAAAGTTTGCGGTGGAAAATAAATAAAAATTGTTAAAGGCTGGGTAGGGCGCATAAAACACGTGTGCCAAATTTCAGGGTCTATCCAAGAAATTTGTGCGTTAAATATAATTTAGTGTTGAGCATATCCAGTCAGGTCTTCGAATGTTTGCGTGAAACTTTGTACAAACATGTCTTGGACCACCTGGAAGCGGCGCAATCAGACGACATAATGGGGGAAGGAAATTGTATTGTTACGGAAACGCCCGACTAGTGTTGACATTTTGAAGGCCTGTGATTAGTCCGGCCATATTTTCGGCGGTAGCGCCATTTCTAGGTCTACGAAGGAAAAACTGGCGATGTCACCCTCTTCCACTGCTGGGGTCAGTATGATACCAGGCATGTGACATTGGAGTTGCTATTGCATGCCTAACCCTAACTCTAACCCTAAGTCAGAACTTCAGAACTGCCTCAGGATTGTGCAAGGGCCACGGCCCGGCACGGCTTGATGAGACCCAGCGCTCTGCTGCTGCTGTTATTTTTCGCTGCTGCTGCTGCTACTGCTGCTGCTGCTGCTGCCTCTGCGCTTCTGCCGGTTTATGCGATGTGTGATGATGGGGAGGAAAGTTGGTAGTGTAATTCCACCGCACTTGCACTGTTGCAATCGCGCAATGGGCTGCCTGTTTTTTAATCTGAACAGCAATAAGCCATCAGCAAAGATGGCTTTATGCTTAAATCAGCCAATACAATGCCTGCTTCTTACTCTGAACTTTAATACCGCCAGAAGCAATGCCTCACCTCTCGAGGACCGGCTAGGAGACCGCCTCGGGGTTGCCGGCAACTCAGAGCGACGGCCACGGCTCGGCGCGACGCAACGCGACGCGAAATGTCGTGTTTGCTTCCGGTTGTGGCACCCTGCTTATGAGGCGAGGCGGGGCTGAAACGCTCTGGATCGCGCTACCGAATTACAGACAGATAGAGTAGAAGCTGCTCGCTGCCTGTGCCTCGTATGGTGCACTTCGCCTTCGATGTTGCTTTTTGCTCTCGCTAATTCCCCGATTCGCCGTCTAGCGATGAACTCGAGACATCACGAATTATCTGGTCCAGCGAGCGACCGCTGTCTAGTTGTAAACAACAGCCCTGTCCGTTCCCGTGTTCTACCATTCTGCCAGCACCGTTCCGTGCGGTATCCACTTGGTGTCCCCACAAGCGCGATCAACCAAACAATGCCAGCTGCTGCTATCAAAGTGAGCTACGTACTTCGTACTCAGCCAAATAATATTACCATAACGCCTAATTATCTCTAGACCAACAAACTGCAGACTAGTTTGGATCGGTTCCCGATTCCTAATAATCTTCAGTTTTATATAGCTAGCGGTACAGCCACGACTCTGCCCCTGGCGCAACCCCTGTGTTTCCCATTGTATGTATAGGTCCTGGTATAACCGTATGCCGCGATGTAGAACGTATGAGGGCCATCGTATCAGCCGTATTCGATCCAGGGCATGTCCTGTGTCGTCGCCGGGGTGTTGGAGTTGTAGGTGTATGGGAGCATTTATTATCCGAGGATTGGGACTTATTATCCCCGGGGGCGGCGAGAACTCCACCATGAGCCCCCCCGCGAAACCAACACAACCAACCAGTGGATCGGCTATGCCATCATGCGTTTTGTGAATATATGGCGTAGGGGCTCTCAGCAGTGTCGTGTGAAGGGTTGTATCGCTGTGTGTGCTGACTCTGCGTCTTCTGTGTTGTGTTCGGAAGCACTGCTGTGGGGCGGTTTACACTATTATTCGTACGTGATTGAAGTCAGCGTAACCTGACTGAAAAACAGTCCAGAAAATAGCTGCCGAATATCCCCAGAAAGTTATGATGCTCTCTACAAAGTGAAAGACTCTACTCGCCAGGGTAGTAGAACACTCTGCCCCTTCGGATGTCCTTGGTGCTGTTACCACATACATGTCAACGACGGTTCTGTGTGTGTGGATATTCATATTTTTCCTGATCTGATGGGTACCTATGCTGTAAACTGAAGCGGAACATGAAGAAACATGTAGGTACGTTTTTGTTCACAAACTTGACACCTCGGGAAATCATTGACCGTGCACATCGCTGAGTCCTGTGTTGTGTTTGTTTTGTCTCACGTGGACTGCGTGTTTTCCGCTGTTGCTACTGCTGAAGCTGCTACTGTGGTTGTTGCTGCCACTGCTACTATTGTTGCTGCTACTGCTACTTGTGCTGCTGCTACTGCTGCGCTGCCGCTGATTTCTGTACAATCGTGGTGTAACCTCTCCGCACTGGACTGCTGCAATCAGCCAATAACAGCCGACTTTAACTAATTGAGGATTGCCTTTCCGAAGAGAATGAAAATCGGAAAAATTGTTTTTTGAATTGTAAGAGGTGTACTTCCCTTGCAGTCATGTTTACCACTGTAAACTATTGTGAGTTGTGACACCCGTCGATGACAAAAAAAACAAAACGAAATCGGCATCGGCAGTCTCAAGATATCGAGGATCCCAGAAAATCGGTATTTATTTATGGGCGAGGGACCTCGCTCGTAAATGCAAAGTTTCCAAAGGTATGTTCGGTAGGGTACGTACCGAAGTATACCCGGGGTATTTTCTCGGTATATACCGGTACCCGACACTTCGGTAAGTTCGGTATGGCCTCGATACCGGTACCCGATACTTCGGTAAGTTCGGTATTTTTTCAATACCGGTACCCGACACTTCGGTACTTTCGGTATGTTTTCAATACCGGTACCCGACACTTCGGTAAGTTCGATACGTCGGCCCAAATATACCCCAGGTACCGGTATACCCTCGACCGCAATCCCGGGGGTACCGGTATTTGTTCCGTACCGGGCTCGATACCCTACCGAACACTTCGGTATGCTCGGTAGTTGTTCAATACCGGTACCCGACACTTCGGTAAGTTCGGTATTGTTTCGATACCGGTACCCGAAACTTCAAACTTCGGTAAGTTCGGTACTTTTTCAATACCGGTACCCGACACTTCGGTAAGTTTGGTACGCCTACCCGAATATGCCCCAGGTACCGGTATACCGCCGACCACAATACCAGCGATGATCGGTGCGGCCTCGATATCGGGGAATCGGGTATGTATGCAATACATACACACATTATGACATTATATAAGGTACCTGGCATTTATTTGTGGCAGCAGCAGCAGTCTTCTCTATATTCTTCTCCCTCTTTCGCGAAATTAATTAATTATCCCTCTTTCGCTAAATTAATTAATTGTACCCCCCCCATACCACGAACAACCTACCTTTATTATTTTATACATTAGGTTTAGGCAATAGTATATTGTGGAAACACCCCCACCAACCAACTCTGGGTGGCCAAATAGTATGTAGTGGGGGCGGTGGGTATTGATAGACACCATCGGGTATCTATTGTTGGCGGCATAAGCAAATGTCGTCGATCGGCAACAATGGCTATTGATACACACCGGTCCACGATATGCAATAGGTTTAGACACTAGTCTATGGTGGAAGTACGCCCAATAGTCTATTTTTAGAGACCCATGCACTAAAACTATTAATACTCGTAGTATATTTAAATCTACAGGTCCGTCCGTTACAGGCCTAAATTGCAAATTGTCGTTTCCTGACATACTGTATTCAGTGTATCATTATTCTTCTCCCTCTTTCGCGAAATTAATTAATCCCCACTAGCTCAAGTAGTTAATTAATTAATTTCATCTACCCCCATCCACACTATCATTACGTCAATACAACATATATTCTTCTCCCTCTTTCGTATTCATACTTCTAAGAATTTATATTATGTATCTGGTACTTGGCTCTGGAGTGGTGACACAACGCACTCATCTCACACCCACGATAAACGGCTGCAGACACAACACAACAATCGCGGAGAGTACGGAGCGAAAGGATAGATGATAGTGTCCCCAAGCCGCGCCGGTGATGTTCGAGGCGCGGCCAAGGCGGTCCTATGGCACACTCTGCGCAGCCTCGTGTAGTGGGAGAAGCTTCGACTGCTCACCTGAGAAAGTACTCGTATCATGCATCCTATTTACGGACTTCAAAGTGACATCTCGAATCCATCGCTGCTCTAATATTATTCAAACACTGATGTACCAGCAGCAGCTGCAAAAGCACTACGCGAGGTCGTCGATGATCTAAACTGTATGCCGAGCTTAGACGTTGGGAGATTGGGGTATAGAACGGGCTTCAAGCGTAGCACTCGATGGCAGTGGCGCGCGTGGACTGTATTAAATATACAAATACACAGTAGAGCCCACAGCAGCAGCGCATTGGCCAAGTTGGAGTTGGTGCTTCTGCCCCTCTGCTGCTGTGTTCTGTTGTTGCTCTTGCCGGGGCTGGTGCTGCTGCTAACCGTGCTTCCGCTTGCTACGTGGTTGGGATGGCGGCGGCCGCATTGCCATTTTCTCCGCCATTGGCGCCGCCATCTGTTTGCTGTTGCTACAAAGACATATATTATATATATATATATTTAGGGTATGTTCGGTAGGGTACGTACCGAAGTATACCAGGGGTATTTCCTCGGTAAATACCGGTACCTAACACTTCGATAAGTTCGGTATTTTTTCAATACCGGTACCCGACACTTCGGGAAGTTCGGTATTTTTTCATTACCGGTACCCGACACTTCGGTAAGTTGGGTATTATTTTTATACCAGTACCCGACACTTCGGTAAGCTCGGTATTTTTCCTATATCGGTACCTGACACTTCGGTAAATTCGGTATGTCACCTAAACGTACCCGGGTACCGGTATACCCTCGTCCACAATGCCGGGGGTACCGGTATGTTCTCGGTAGTGTGTTCAATACCCTACAGAACACTTCGGTAAGTTCGGTACTTTTTAAATACCGGTACCCGACAGTTCGGTAGGTCAGGTATTTTTTCAATACCGGTGCCGGACACTTCGGTAAATTCGGTACTTTTTCAATACCGGTACCCGACACTTCGGTAAGTTCGGTACACGCAACAAATATACCCCCGATCCCGGTATACCCTACCGAACTTGCCTTTGCAAAAATTCCCTTAAATCCTTGATTTTTCAAGCCGGTCAAGGCCGATTTCAGTTTTGTTTTCGTCGATCGATACCCACCACCGAGGAACATATTTTCCACAAATTTTGATCGCGAGCGAAGCGAAATACAACTCTTCAACTATAACAAAGTACTAAAATCGATTTTCATTCTCATCGGAAAGGCCATTCTCAATTAGGAACATCGGCTGTTCAATGGCCTGTCTTTTTATAGTATGGACCGTATTAAAGCCAGAACCACTGACGCGAGGAACTACTCGCCATTGTCGGCAGCCCAGAACAGCTGACTTGATGGCTGACGGCAAGCGTTATCCCGCCGCATCTCCATCCCACACGCATTGCAATTGCCTGAAAGGCTGTCGGCAATGCTCAGCACGCGATGGCCAGGACTCGGTGCGACGTGTAACGTAGTGTCCCGCTTATTGTGTCTCGCACTCTCTTCACCGATGCAACGGGGCGGGACTGAAACGCTTCGGATCGCAAGACGCGCGCGACCATGACAACAATGCTCATAGTGTGCTGTGATGTACCATTTTGAACGAAAGGATAAGGATCCTTGGTGAATAAACGTAGAGTTCCATCGGCCGTTACATTGCTGCCCGTTGTCACTGTTGTTGGGATTGTGTCGATGCTCAGCACGCGACGGCCAGGACTAGGCCGGGTATGAGACCGGGCGTTCCACTGGTTGTGGTACACAGCCTCCCTATCTATGGGGCAAGGCAGGGCTGAAGCGCCCTGGATCGCGAGATCATGATTCCAGACAGACAGACTAACAGCATTTAATAATCCTAGGCGGTACCCCGAACCATGCCAGGGCGGGGCCGGTATAATAGCGGACAGAAAAAGAAAACTAAATAATAACTGGGCCACGATCCACACCCTATATAACGCAATCCACTGATCACACGTAAGATAACACACGCAGTCAACCATGCGTACCAACCGACCCACCGACACCCACCCAACCACACCCACCTACCCACTCACGTACTCACCTACACACCCACTCACTCACACCCACCCACCCAACCACCGACCCACCCACCCAACCACGTACGCACCAGCCGATCGACACACGCACCAAGCGATCCACCCACCCACTACAACAATAACAGCAGTGTAAAATCAACATACCGCATCACCAGTACGTACAGCAATAGTAGTAGTGCTTATATAACCCATCTACAGCAGCAGCAATAGCAACAACAGCAGTCCAGAAAGTAGCAAGCACGTACCCGTACGTTCATAAACCGGACACAAACAAAACGCCGGCATGGATGCGCAGCCCTTGCACGTGCAACAGTGGGCCCTTTTTCTTTTTTTTTGTCGGTCAATTTTTTTACGCCCGAGTTTATAATATTGATATTAGTGCAAAAACCGCTAACTCGCGAAGTTTTGGGCCGATTTCGATTCTACCTGAAGTTCTGGAGATCCATATTTTCACATTTTGGGGACTCTTTGAAAAATATGATCTTGATTTTAGTATTGAAAAACGTTACTTGATTTTAGTATGGATTTTTTATCTTGAAATTGGTGTGGATTTTTGACTTGATTTTAGTGTGGGGGTTAGACCCCACGCGGGAAACACCTCCGAATCCGCTGTGAACCCCTCCCCTCCCGCGGACCCGCCCCGTTCCAGGGGAGGGAGCAAGACGTCTCCGGGAGGCCGCCTTCCCCCAACCCCCTCTGGCCGAGTTCGGCGTTGGGGCTCGTTCTCTCGTCGGGGTCACCGAGGGCCGAGGCGTGGGGCGACCGGGGCGGTGGTGCGGCGTCGATCGGGGTCGGGTGGCGCACAGTAGGACCGGTATCCCGCGAGGCATACCGAAACCGGCATATTCGTGAAGATTCCAAACGACATCACCACCACCATCACTACCGAAGTGTACTATATTGTAAGGATACATTAGATATCGTCCGATATCGTACGTATTTGTTCAATGTTACAATATTTCTGATATTATTTTGTCATTGATATTACGTGTATTTCCAGACATGGCTTTAATGTGTTTGATTTCAGAGAGTATATTTTAGTCATGCATGTTCTGTTACGTTCTCGTACCTGGAATGTTGGCCATGTCTTTGCTGGACCTCGATTCGGTTGAGATTTCGGTTTTGTTTATTTCTGTCGCACAGTCGGTGACGCAGCTTTTGTGATTTTGAGGGGAAAAATCAAGGAGGGACGCTGGGTGCACTCATGATGTGGTTGGGTACAAAAACCGGTTTGAGGTGAAGGCAAAACACACCTATGTACGAGGTCTGCTGTCTATCACTGGATATTTCGCCTGCTTGAAGAAAATATCTCTAAGTTCCTCTCACTGTCACATCCAGTCAAAACGGGCGGTCCACATCATAGTTGACTTTTGCCGAGGACAAAATGCTCTTAACCGCCGGCTCTAACACGATGAACTACAAGTCTGCGTTATGAAGGCTAGCGTGGTGTTTCCCCAACATGTGCATAACTTTAACCCGGCGGCAAAACGAGGGCGGCCAAACGAACATAGCGCTGCGGTGTGTGTTGTCAGCAGCATGTTGATAGTTTGTTACAGGTATACTCAAGACTACTCACGGCGGCCAGTTAGCTTCGCAGTGACAATTTTAATCGTGCAACGTTCACCTGCGATTATCAAACGCCATGATACAAGTTTCTTGCGGTACTCGATTACGAACATATGGAAATCTGAGTCCTGGCGTTGACAAGCCTCAGCCATCGAGAAACGATCGCCGCTGCACACAGACACCACCAACCACATGTCAGATAGGCAAATCTTGGCGGGAAGCAGACATAGAAGGGTGTTAGACTGTACGCATAGGTTTCCTTGGTTTCCGTGGTCTTCTGCTTTTGGGAGTTTTATGAGTGATCAACGCTGAAGATCATGCTGCACATTGTCGGATGGCAAAGATAACAATAATAATAGGCAAGGGTGAGGTATTCCCCCGAACTGTGGCTGCTTAGCAACATGATGATCTTGCGACGAATGCCACCCGACGTAGGAATAATTAAACAAGTCAGCCGAACCAGGTACAAGATTTTCACTTCACGTTGTGCACACAACACCGGGCCCGTGTACGCCCATTCAAGTAATATCTACCAGGTAGTGACTTCCATTTTTAAAGTAATGCGATGGGCCATGTAAACCAGAACAACAATGAGGGGCGAACCGGCGTTCGAACGCGTACAATCAATCGGTGTAGCATGTCTACTACAAGAACGGGCACCGTTGTTACTGGAGCCGTGGTGACGCAGGTGATACCGGAAGATTTGGCCTACCCTCCTGGTATTCGCCGAGCGTGTTCATCTTGCCTTTGGTGTAATTCTCCGGCGGGGCTGTACGCCAGACCTACCAGTAGGTGAAGATCGGATTGTAGCGTACTCTGCGGCGGGTCTGCAACATCAGTAAGTTTCTGCTTTGAACCTTGTTCAATCATAGCATTCACCAAACATCTCACCGCCTTGGAAATACGCAAAATTGTCAGCGAAAGAGGTATCGCCGTCGACATACACCACTGAAGCATTAGCATGGATGGCACCTGCGCAGGAGAAGGGCGCATCGAGTGAGTTCAAATGCTGTCACAGGGAGGCCGGTGGATACCTTACATTTATGTGTGTCACTGATACAGCCGAATGTTGGCACGCTACAGTAAGCGCAAACAGAAGCGGAATGTGAAATACTTACCTCGAAGCAAATACTGCCAATGATGAGAAACAATACCGAGCCAACGGCGAGCAGCTTCGTACACACAACACTACCCACATACCGGGAGTGTACGCGTACATAAATTCCATTGTGCTGGTCAAAGAGTTGGGGGCGGTCACGCGGTTCCAAATGTTGCTTGAGGCTACGGTAAACTAACCCACGTGGTGCACAACGAGAACCCCATCCACCTTGTAAAACACTACCCTCGGAAGTTTCTGGGGGGCTTCATAATGCGGCTGAAGCATCGTAACGGTTAGCCCCGTCTCTTGGCCGTGTTAAACGGCGCTGGTATGTAGTTTGACGTCGTAGTGTATTCTGTATTTCGAATTAGAGTGTGCCCACGAAAACGACAGTTGTGTATCACTCGTGAAGATCAACCTGTTGACATCGTTATGTCAATGTTTGTGCGGATATCGAGACTACCAGTGCTGCAGAATCACTCTTTAATGTGTCCGTGCTATTGTGGTCTTATTTGGCTCCGACCTAAACAAACAACTTTACGGAAAGGGGAACACATGTCGTCGCCTAATATTAGTGGAGCTGTTAGCGGCATTCGTAGGGTACCCATCAAATCACACGTTATGTTCGGAACTGTTTGAAACCAAAGCAAATCACGTCGACGGATTATTGACGTTTTCGACATTTTAGCTCCAAGACAGCAGCAAGCTACGTATGCACCCCTTAGTTCAAGGTTTCAGCAGGTGACATATACTCGTACCCCTCTACCCGGGTACATCTGGGCACGAGTGCCTTACGTACTCGTGTCTAAGCATTAGAAAAAATTCGGAGATTGTACTGAAACTTGACAAATCTTCGACAATGTATGAGGTCGCTTTGAGATCGTACCGATAATATCGGTACTATTTGCCTTATGCATGTACTCCATACCTGTGTATCGTTCATGCGGCATTCTATAAACCAGGTCAATGTTTCGTAGGGTATGACGGTATGCATTCTTTAACTTCGTATAGTTTGGGAGAAGTACCTGTTGTACCTAAGTCCGTAGTTAAAGGATTGGAGCCATACCTGCCTTACGTGCATTGTTATGGTGTCGCCGGCCGCATATAATGTATCCACGTGTCGGGTACGGATACGTACCCACGTATCCCGCATGAGTATACCTACCTACGAATATCACGGTTCATAACCTTGGACACTTATGCGTTGCTGCCTAGGTGGGGAACAGCGGTCAGGGGCCAGGACGGTACAGCATGAATGAATCAGGGAACTCTGTAATTGCTGCGAAAATCCATTTTCTGCCCACTGCGGAATGCAAATGGCAGAGTAAAAGGCTAGGGAGGGAGGTTACCCCATCTCTAGTACACCCAACTATGGTCTCTGGTGTGAAATACGAAGTACGTACCTCAAATGATTAAACACTTTAAAACGTGTTGTTTCGGCAGTGTAATTGGTGGTGCATATCGAGGCGTGAACTAAAGCAAATGGTTACCAGGCAGGAAAACAAGGTAGCTGCTTGAGCAAGCGGATCTGACAAGCCTAAAAATTAGGCGCGACACGCTAGCACCCTACGCAATAAACTAGTGTACCCCCACACCGTTCTAGGAGTGCAGTAACGCTCGAGCTTGCGCGGAAACGTGGAGATGCTGCCGTACCTTCGAATCGGGCCAGCACAGGCTGTCATGCGTTGATTAGTTTCCAGCGCACGACTTCGTTATATCTCAACAGCGAAAGGTGGCCGAACCATAGCAAACAATGTTGGCACTCGTATAGTTCCTTTGGTCTAGATGGGGTTGCAGCATTCGGCTTTGTGTATCGTGGGGATACGGATCCCGTACGTGCCTGCACGTACCTACCAGAAACACGTATACATGATGAAAACGTACGAGATAGTAAAACATGAAAATAAACGCCTATTCGTACTTGCAAGAACTCGCGGAGTATGGCTGAGCCTATCAAGGAATGGGGGATTGCTGTTATGGGATGCACTGCGATGTGCCAGGTATTGGCGACAGTGGTTCTCCGACGTAACGAATACCTATAGTGGTTGAGAGTATTTAGCAGACACATGTCACGAGTATGTGTTGCCAATAAACGGGTACCAGATTTAACGTTACACAGCTTGCGTCGATGTCTGCAGCGACCAAGCCATTTTCTGCAGGCAAAGGAACGGCGTAAGGGACACAACGATACGAATGGAAACAGTGAAGAACACATCAGGCATGTATAAACCACCGACGAGCACATCTACGCAGATAGAGATGTTTACACACACTGTTGATCGGCGATAACCGAGCCGGTAGCGAGGGTTTGTTTTAACATCTGCCCATAGCGTAACTGTTCAAGCCGGGACTACCGCTGACGTATCAAGGGGCTCTACGGGTAACTGTGGACGGGAATGGTCTGGGTACGGTGAGCTCGCTAGCCTCAACCCTCAAGTTTGATTTGTGTTTCGAGCACAAGGTCCTTCGCTTCCAGCAGCGTGCGGGTATCGTTGCTAATCATGGGCAAGACCGGGCAAGACCGCGGGGAAATACACTGCTTAAAACGTTTCAGGCGTACGTGTACAGCATTTCCTGCACCGCACATCCATACGCCCCGCACTGATTTGAAAGGTCGTCATTGCCGTGCTCACCTCCTCGGAACAATGTGTTGGCTTCAACCGTGGAGTAGTTGCGTTGGTATGCAGAGAAGCTGGTGGTGGAATATGTCACAATCTCCACACTCGAACCTGCAAGCAGAAACGACCAACCGCAAGAGTTTATTCAGTGACAGCCAACACACACAAATGACAGAATCTCCGACCTCTTGGGCTGAATTATTTCTCATTCAACATGCGACAACGACGGGCGATTGTTCGTTGTCTGACGAATAGTCTGTGTAAACCGCTGGAAAAATAGTTTGCGCAGGAAAACAATTATTTTACATGTGACAGGAC
This sequence comes from Saccharina japonica, assembly GCA_008828725.1. Taxonomy (NCBI): domain Eukaryota; class Phaeophyceae; order Laminariales; family Laminariaceae; genus Saccharina; species Saccharina japonica. Next base: position 1,657,438 of record MEHQ01001163.1, read on the forward strand.
GCTTCGTGTTTTGAAGGGAATGCCGGATTAATTCTACTTCGTCGGCGCCACACCCGCAGCGACATACAAAATGGCGTTATCCGGTGTCATACCTAATGTTGTTCGTCGTATTGGCTGTGACACCTGCTCTGCGGGCCGGCAACAAGTTCGGTGTCAATGGACGCACATCCATGCTGAACGGCAGTTGCAAGGCACGATACATAATTTTTCACGGACGGATGACAACAATTGGTTTGACGTACTTTGGGAAACACCGGGTATTACATTACATTGGATGTAATGAAACTCCATGATTAAAAGCGTCACACACCTTCTTGTACGATGTTGGGGCTTAGACGGTGTCGTAATTGCTGTTGCTCTGGCAAAAATGCCTATTTACGCTGCCTTCACATAACACTGTTCATTGCAGGCTGCTACAGTGCTTTAACGATACTCAAGGCCCATACGTATTGGTCTACGTTGTAAAGGTGCAGTTTTTGTGGGCATATAGGTACATCTCTCTAGAAACACATGCTCATTCTGTTCACGTTCGAAGGTTATTAACACACGGTTAGTCTACTTCCTAGGAATGCCTCGCTGCTGAACCAAGTTTGCCAGCCAGAAGCTGGATATTAAAATATGTTTGGTCGTGAACATTGTGTTAGGGCTTCTTGTTTATAATACCGTCCAGTTTCCCGAGGCCACGTATCAGACCCACATACCCAAGACCCCTCGTCTAGACGTACACCTGACGGCGTTCACACTGTCATCGTGGATGCAAGCATATGTCAGATGCATGCATACTTCTAAACATCTCTAACACGTTTCAATACTAAGACGATCTGCTGTTAGTGGTGGTGTTGGAGTTTTGACAACAACGTAGTGGTGAACGTTATCAGGCGTATTCATGTTTCACAATAGCTCTACTAAACAAGTGAAACGTGGTTGAGCTATTGCGAATGTTGCAGGCCGATCCGATAACGTTCCATGGCTTCGACTCACCACCAATCGCGTAGAAGGGCAGTTGTGATCAATTTCCCGACAAAGCGAACGTGACTATATTGACAGCATGCTTGCGTGTTACAGACTTATTCTTCCATTGTTTCCGTGATTGGTGATTCTGGCGATGCGACCTAAGTACGTACGAACCGACATAGACGTGAAGCGGAATGTTGTGACCAAGCAAACCGTATTAGCCGTCGCAATTCTACCTGTGAAAACGCTGGAGCTTGCGACACTGGCATAGTGCTTCCGACTGGCCCAAAGGGGGAATACTAAACACAGCAGTGTACACTGCCTACAACTATAGTATACATGCCGAACGGAAGGACATAAACCTATCTTGGTAAATAATAATCGGGCATGGCATAAACGATATACAGGCTGCCAGCATAGGAGTAACGCCGAATAATTTGTTGTAAGCCAGGAAATAGCCATAACAACGGCTTTTGTTTTGGCCTTCGGTGGGCATAACTTGTAGCAGGTTCGCTGGTGGCCATCACAGCCGGCATCAACTTGGGTAGGAGCATATTATGCGCAATGTGGGACGTGGTAAGCGCGATAAAAGCCCGAACCATTTTTCCGATCCATTATCCTCGGAAGCATTGCGCGGACTGAACCTTTTGTGCCTCTGGATATCTTGTCAAAACCTGTCGATTGATATGAACCTGTAAAGCAGGCGCCAATATGACACTCGGGTCCGACTGGTCGACCAATCATGATACGTCAACCTTTTGTATTTCAGAAAGGGGTCGCGAACAAACGTGTACCGTTCGTTGGTGCTGCCCGGTCCTTGCCTTTCGGCATACAGGAAATACAAGTGTAACTCGAGGTGGTTCTCAAACATCAATAATAGTCGACGTAGATATTTTTGAGTTGTTTTCTGCGTTTTGATGAAGTGTGTAGATATCATACCTATATTCGACTTGGTACTGTGCCCTGAATAGCGGTGGACAAGTTCCAATACATTGACTACTCCGCACAACGTCTACATTCTAGCTCACCTTTGGCCGAGTTGTGTTCAAACGATGTGTGGCCGTCGATGAAGATATGTGAGTTGTCGGCGTAGATGGCGCCTGCCGCCCGAACATTTGTCACGACGGGGTTTGCAGCTCAGCCATGTGAAAAATGTAACAGAGCTTGAATTACAACCGGTGTCTCGTATACCTGGTGGGTACTTATATTGGTTTTAGAACCAAGATGAGTGCTTCAGTCATGTGAAGTGAATGTTGAGTCTAGTCACAGGAGGTTTGAGCTTCGAGGGGGTTAGCCCATTGTCCTCGACACATATACTTTGAATTGAAGTTCAATGTGTTTCGACGAATGGAGGCGATTTTCAACGGCAGAGAGTGGCTGTGTTGTTTACCAGCGCGTTGGAATAGCTTAACCGAGGATCAAGGTGGCCAGAGGTAGGGAAGAATTTGTCCTTGGGGCAAGAAGGTAGTTGCATTTCGATGATAGCGCGAAGGTGGTGCTATCGTAACGTGGTTCACCCATATCCTGTCCACTGCCTGAGGTGATAATCACAACTATCGTGCTTTTAGTATCATCGTAGGGGTCGTTACCACGTGGGGACCTTGTAAAATCACGTGTCTACGCTACAACGGCGTGGCTTGATAGGGTAGCGAGTTTTAACGTATTCGCCGAGAAGAGGTGGTACACGCTAAAAGGAAAAGGGTGCCGTTATATTGCAACGCCAAGCCTCTCGCCGATCGTTGTCCCACGACGGGCATTGATCGTCAAAACCACTACACCAGACGAGCAGCTTGCCATTAACACTTTGTCCTCTCGGTCGGAATTACCGATACAGTACATAGCGTATTCCTAGCTAAGAAGTGTAGAATCACAGCAAACGCTATTGCCGACTATATACGGGGCGTACAACATTTGACGCTGTCACCTGGCATGCACGTGTCCGCTTTTCCAGAGCCCGAGCTACTGTTGGTACAATGTACAAACCATGCCATTCACATGACACTGCATCGTCTCCCCAATAATATTAATAGGTCACAAATATCAAGGTTCACCCCCCGGAGCTGCCACTAACAATGCATCACGTACTTTTCAACTAAACCACGTGTAGCAACCGAACCCCTGTATGTATCACACAAGGATCCCACGTAACTGATCTCGCGTGGCGTTGGAGTATTACAACTGCTGCTACGGTAAGGGGGTGCCGCTTAAGTCCTACATGTCCAGCCGATCAGATCCACGCGGCTAAGTGACTGCTGTACGTACCATACTAAATTGTATTGCTTCCTTCGGGGATATTGTATAAATGCGATAAGCACCCAAATGTGATCGTTTGTTTCTCTGCGACATACAACATATTTTTACACTTTGAGTGACGTGCAGAGCCACTTGGCCGAGCGGTGTAAGCGTGGTAGGGAAAAAGGGGTATATACAGTAGTATATATTACCTGGTATATAACCATGGACCCTACTAAAGGGCGAGCTGGAATAAGGTAGGATATCATAGTCGAGAGAGTAGGAAGGATAAATAGGAAACCAAAGAGAGATGTTGGCGATAGCGAAGTTTGAGGAATACAATACATTAGTAGAACAAATTATAGGAATAAGCGGAAAGTCTAGCGCTGAGAGATAAGGTGCACGGGGAGAAACACATAGAGGTATACGGGAGATTGAGCCAAGGCATAGCGAGAAGAGCCAGTTTAGCAATAGAGAGGAAACATATGCAAACTCAGAAAAGAAAAGAGGAGGGGACGGGCCTCACGTCGGCTGGCGAGGAAGTCGGCACGCGAGGCTCGTACGAAATGTTTTCTTATTCGCTATTTCTTTTTTTTTTAATCATTTTTCTCTCTTTTATGCACATGGATTGATAGCAAGGTAATCATTGCCTGTCGTGTATGGCATTTCATTGTCTGCTCTGCTTACTGCACTGCAGCGTAGTATCTCTGTGCCGTACACAGAACTGATACCTCTCTAGGATGAAGAATCGGCACGGACAATGGGTGTGCTGGATGTCGACGGGTAGAAAGGAAGGTTTAATGTGAAGAACACACACACATAGAAATGCATTTTCCCTTGCACGGCCCAATGGACTTCGCGAAAACGCTTGAACTAAGATTTCGTGTAGGGGACCTGGACCTGCCAGGGAGAAGAATATATACTAGTAGGCGAGAGGTGGAGGAAGTAGATGCACATATGTGCCTTTGTGGGAAAGCAATAGAGAATAGAACCAACCTAGTGGGAGAATAAATAATGTATAAGGGAGAACGGGACGTGTTAGAGGGAGAGTTGAGAAATATTACCGAATGTAACATAGAGAAGTTTAGTACGCTATGTAGTAGCGACAAAACGATCTCAATCTTAGCAAATACATGGTGGCCCCAGGGAGCGAAAGCGAAACCGGATATGATTAGCAAAACGTGCATATGTAATATATAGAAACAACTTAATGAGCACCCAACTGTTGGAGGAGTATTAGAAGTACGGACGGTGCCCCGCCTCGAAAGCGATACGTGGTCAATTGCCAAATGACTAGGGCAAGCGAAACATTAGTACCCACCTCCTTCGCCGCCCTACCTTACGGCCAGTGAAATCGAAAACCTAGCGCGCGCTACGTTGGTGAGGTAGTAAAACCTAGATTGTGCGTGCCTGTTTCATGTTTGAACACTAAGTCAGCGAGCTTATGCATATCAGTTGGCCCGCCCTGGGAACGTCGTAGACGTATGTCTTTATTTATTTTGTTTAAAACGTCATTAACGACAATTTCAGTGCCCTTTGCTCGAGCAAAGTATGATGTAAATAACGCCTATATTGGTTGTACGTTACCTATGACATATCGACTCGGGTCCAGAAAGTACGCACGAGTGCTCTGGATAAAACCCAACATGGAAGATGTTTTTGCTATTAGACCAAACATCTACAGTCGCGGAAACTAACGATCTGGTAAAGGTGCAGCAATGCAAGTACTTTACACGCGAGGGGAATCTAGACAAAACGAAATGAGAAGTAAACAATTACGTTTGAAAAAGTGACGAGCTGTCGCGTCTTGGCAACCGAGTAAACCTCGTGGATTGTAAATCTACGTGAAAACCCCTCCACAGCCGATACACTGATTGGCATCGTCTGGACACTATATAGTTCGCGTCCGTCACGTTCATCCTCAACGGCAGATAAGAAAAAACAGCCCGAACTCGTTAGTACGCCATGAAACATCTTGAGACGGCACCAAACTTTGCTGAAGCTGGGGTCGTCGGAACAGTAACATACCTCCGTATAGTGCCGTATTTGCTTCAAATTGACTGCTGCCATATATGTAGATGGGCGAATCGGACGCAAATATAGCACTTGTCCATCGGCATGTGGGGCGGTTAGTCTGGTGTAAAACAGACTATATATATCCACGCACGATACAGTGGGAACGCGAAACATTTTTTTTGTGTGTGGCAGCGATCATCTTCGGTGACACAGTTGCACTGGAATGATTCCTCTAAAACCAAGCAGGAAGAACATCGAAGAACAATTATTTGTTGCGACAAGGCATTCCAAAGGGCTTTGCATATTAGAGGCATTTTAATGTTGTGTTCAGTCTCGTGAAAGCTTTTGTAAACTTTATACTTGGTGCCGTGAATGACACACAATATGGACATCAAGTGCCCAGTTCTACAAAACCAGTATTGCGATCTACGAGACTGAACACCTGGCACTGTATGTACGAGTGTCAATTTCACCTTTACGTACCAAGTACGTAATACACTACACAGGACGCTCTGGAAGTCGGCGCAGAAACTCGACCAAACCGTAGCATGTCCTACAGAAGGGCGACAGCGACGTTATCCCGGCGGTCGGCTTCCTGGGAGATTCCCACGCTGAATGCCGCTGGCACGAAGCAGGGCTACCCGTGTGTCGAAAGGAGCGGAAACGTGGACCACGAGATCACGCTCACGACCGAACGCCCTCCAGCGTGATCAGGCTGTAGACCGGCGCCGCACCCGACACCCCACCCATCGCACACACCGTACATACTGTATGGTGTCGCAGATATGTACTCGCTGGATTCCAAGGTGTGGAGGCTGCCGAGGTAAAGAGTCATATTTTCTACGTTTACGTTTTTTCTTCCTGCGAAATGTCACTCAACCCACGATATCGTCTGCCACACAGGATGGTATGGGTCCTACCGAATGTTAATCCACACACAATGTAGTCTGGCATACAGGATGGCACGCGCACGAGAGCAGCTTTATCTCCATGATATCTACTGCTTGAGTTTGTACGATATTATATCTAGCGGTGGTACCTCATTTGTCGAACGCGCCCACTTCAACCTTCAAAAGCGTTGCATTCTAAAGGCTGGCGCTGGCAAACAGCTGACTCGTTGAACCTATCTAGGGCAATGATCAACATAGTATACAAATACCCTAAAACGGCTCAAATATGTTTACAGAACTCAGGCATGCGCACGCAAATCGTGCTCATAGTTTCCGCTGCTGCAATGGTGCCGTAGAGCAAGGTTACCACATTTCGTATTTTTGCCTCAACTATCACGTGTATATATCATTGGGCCAGACTGTTAGATGAGGGAATTTCCATTTTGAAACGGAACGACAACGTGGTCGTGTAAAGGAAGCAACGGGTACAACATCAATGTACCTCGATCTCAACAAAATATTTAACTGCTGACATTCACTCGAGTTTTTCTCCACAGCATGAGTAAACGGTCCGTGGACACAAGGTTCAAATATTGTGTCCCACATCAAAGGGACACGACCATTCGGTTGGGGGTAATCGTCCCAAAACCCAAAGCACCGTCAAACCCGCTAATCTCCGGGGGGGGGGGCATTTTCCAAACGAGTTACTCCGTTTCTAGTAACATTTCATTAGGTTAACGCCCCGGACCCGAGCGAGCATGCATTTGAACGCAGTAGCTGCGGCTGTTTTCGAACCTGGCAAAGGGGTGCTTCGCACATGAAATTAGCTATATGTGGGTAAGTCCTTGAATTCAAGCGGCAATAGCAAATACACCCAGCTGCGGACACTAGATAATATATTACCGTCTATATATCAGCTAAGCACAGAGTCGGCAACAGTGTGTTTTGCATGCCATGGACTGTGCTTCGTGTATATTGCTCGTTCATTTGGTTGGAAAGTCGACCATCTCGTCTACCAACCCTTTACGTCGAACAGCCGAGTTTCCTCGTTGAGAATTGCCTTTCTGATGATAATGAAAATCGAACACATTGGGTTTTGGGTTGTAAGAGGTGTACTTCACTCAGCCAAACATTGTACTGTACAGTACAATGTGTGGCTGAGCGAAACAGTACACTGTTTGGCTGAGTGAAGTACATCTCTAACAACCCGAAACCCAATATTTTCGATTTCCATTCTCATCGGAAAGGCATGTAGACGATTGTCCGTTGTAACAGCCGTCGGCGACAAACGAAAATAGAAATCTGCATCGGCAGTCTCAAGATACCGAAGATCCAAGAAACTCCGAATTTATGGGCGACGTACCTCGCCCATCGATGCCAATCCCCTTGTATCTTCTGTTTTACGAGCCTGTCGAGGTCGATTTCGATTTTTTTCGTGAATCCATATGTACCATCGAGGAACGTATAGTCTAGATTAAATTTTGATTGTGAGCGAAATACAACTCTTTAAAAACAACAAAGTACTAAAATCGATTTCCGTTCTCATCGGAAAGTCAAATCTCATTTTGGAAAATCGGTTGTTGTCGGTGTAGGGTCCGTTGGTAGATGTAAGTGGCGCAAGGTCCTGTTTCGGTGAGCGATCCTTACCCGATCGGTCCTTGGACTGTTCAGTTTCACGTATCAAGCCTCTTAGCGTATTCAACGTGGCTCTCGTTTTGTTTATCACCGTTTAGACCCAAGGTTTTGATCACGATTAGACCTTTTACAGCAGCGTCTCACTATTACGGGGGGCCATAGTAAATAGGACCACGTTTTTATCGTGAAACCAGGTAAGTATATAGGTTTTTGAGTATACCGTGTGTGTGTGTGTTATTCACATTAAACCTTCCTTTCTACCCGTCGACATCCAGCACACCCAGTGTCCGTGCCGATTCTTCATCCTAAAAAGGTACCAGTTCTGTGGTCACAAAACTACGACACAGAGATACTACACTCAGTGCAGTAAGCAGAGCAGACAATGCAACGCCATATACGACAGGCAAGACCTACCCTGCTAGCAATCCAGGTGCATGCAAGAGAAAAAAAGAGAAAAAAGAAAAAAGCGAAAAGAAAAAATAATAAAAAGTAAATATACTGAAGCAAATCAATAATCAAGCAACCAAATAAAAAGCATGACAAAAAAGAAAGAAAGTGTCGTGCTTCTCCCAGAGGAGATGCGACCTCCAATAAAAAACCAAATGAAATGAAAGAAAATAAAATGGACCGAAACAGCGCCAACAGAGCAAGACTGAGAACGACAGGATAGGACAGCCAGCCGGAGCACACCAAAGGCCAGCCGAGGCAGGTTTGTGCCCGTAGTACAGGCAGGTTCTACCAGCTAGTCGGTCTGGCACCTACTCTGTTTGCCGTCTCTTTCCTGCTTTCGTCCGTCCTGGTTTCCCTATGACCCCCCCCACCCTCCGTCTCCCTTCCCTTGGGCGCCACCCATACAACGGGTACGTGGCACTTCCAACTCAATTCCGTTTCGTTCTCGTGTAACACACGAGAGTCCCGGAAAGAGAACGGGGAATGACAAAACCAAAATGAATACGTACGTAGCTAAGCCACCAAAGAAAGTCCTAGGACAAATACGGAAGGCGGAGAAACAAAGGCAAAAGCAATCACGGTAACATAAATAAGTGAAACAAAGTAAATGAAGCAAATGATGCGAGGGGCTGTAGCATCGCTGTCGTGCCCCCCTTGAGAAGCAACAACAGGCAATACAACAAGCAAAAAGAAAAATAAAAAAAAGAAAAATAAGAAAAAAAATCAAACAAACAAACAAACAAACAAAGGGAAAGAAAGACCACCAGAAACAGTGCCGCGTTCGAAGCGGCTACAGAGGTGCGCGGCACGGGTAGTCTAGGTGGGACTTACTAGTCAGCCTGGTACCTTGCTACCCTGTCGGCTGTTTCCCTCCTGCTCTCATCAGCCGCGGTTTCCGTACGACTGTTGCCCCCCCCCTTCCCATTCCCTTTTGCACCCCCCGCAACGGATGCGTGGCGCTGTCTACTCAGTTCCGCCTCTACCTTGTGCCACCGGATCATGAACTGTTCAGCCGCTTCGAGGACCCCCTGTGCCACTTGCCCACTTTAGTTGCTGCAACGGTCCATACTGCGGTCTCTACTCCAAACACCAACGGGACCTGTGCCGTGGACCCCTTGGAGGCTTGAAACACCTTGAGGTCTTCAGCAAGGCATTTCTGCCAGGACTTTGGTTGTCCGCCCGGTCTGCGTCCCTCCCCACCCGTCATGGTCCCGAACATAATCCCACTGGGTAGTCGCCCCTTGGGTTGCCGTGCCACGGCTCCCGCAAAGAACAGACGCCGTTTACGGATTGTCGTTTCGATGCTCTCGCATCGTGTCTGCTTGAGAGCCTTTGCGTACGAGAGGGTCCTATAGTCGCCACGCTGCCGACGCTGGAAGCCAATGACACGCAGGAGGATTTGGTGGTGTGCCGAGCGGAGTCTGGCGAAGTGTTGTGCACCGAGGGTCCACGTCATACATCCGTACAGCAGGGTCTCAATCACCTCGGCCTTCAACATGCGGATTTTCAGACTAAGTCGAGCCGTCTTCATGTCGTACAACTCTGGTCCGAACCGTTTGAAGCACGCCCACATGAGACGGATCCGTCGTTCGATTTCGAGTGAGAGGTCAGCGTTTTCGTGGATAATGCCGCCGAGGTACAAGAACTGGCTCGTCTGTCTATACCTCTGACCAGCTGCTTCGATAACGAGCGGCGGAGGAGGGGGTGTCTGGTCCCGTGTTCGTAAGATCATCGTTTCCGTTTTCTTTTCTGACACCGTGAGGCCTGCTGCTTCGAAGACAGTCACGATGACTGTCATCATTTTTGCGAGACTCTCCGCAGACTTTGAGACAATTCCTGCATCATCGGCGTACAGCATACCCCATACAGCCCTTCGCACGCATGCCAATGGTACCTCTTTTCCAACGACTACATCCTCCTTGAGGTGAACCAAATCCCTCATGATGTCTTCGTCTTCGCTGAAGCGTACGAGAACAACGTGTATCACAGCAGCGAAAAACACGTTGAACAGCAGTGGCGACAGCACGCAGCCTTGTCGTAGCCCCTGCGTGACATTAAACCAATCAGAGTGCTCACCATCATCTGTGCGTACGCAAGCGCGCATGCCGTCGTGGAACTGGCGGATGATTGTAAGCATCTTGGTTGGTATGCCAACGCGCGTAAGAACCTGCCACAGCAGCTCTCGGTCGACAGAGTCGTATGCTTTCTGCAAATCGATGAAGCACATGTACAAAGGGATTTTCCTGTCTCGTCCGAGTTCTTGTAATCGTCGTACTACGAACAGCATGTCGACTGTTGATCGTGTAGGACGAAAACCGCACTGTTCCTCAGGGAGGATGCCTCGGTCCTCGCAGTAGTTGCTGAGACGGGATGCGACGATTTTCAGCAACACTTTTCCTGCATGGGCAACAAGCGAAATCCCTCTGTAGTTGTTGCAATCAGTTCGGTCCTTCTTTTTGTAAAGTACCTTGATGATCGCGTCTTTCCACTGCTGGGGGACTTCACCCGTTACCCAAACATTGACAAGAATGTGGTGGAAGCATTGGATGAAATCGGGGTGATCGATTTTTAGTAGCTCGGCGGGCAGGTCGTCTGGTCCTACCGCTTTCCAATTCGGCATTGTCTTAACGGCTCCCATCATCTCGTCCACAGATGGCTCATCGCCAAGTGATTGTTCAAGCGGTCGTGGTGGCAATGGATCGATGATAGTGGGATCAAGTTTCAGTGATTTCGTGTTCAAGAGTTTGTGGAAGGCTCTCATCCACCGTTCACGAATTAGCACTTTATCCCGTAGCAGCGTGCCATCCTCGTCCCTTATGAACTGCTCGCTTCGCGCTTTCTTGCCCTCCAACCCTACAGTACCCTTCAGGTGCTTGTAAAAGCCTCGCTGGTCGTTATCAGCTAGGAGTCTCTCGGTTTCGGCTAGGTACTCTTCGAAATACGCATGTACCCCTACAGCGACCACCTCCCGAAGATTCGCACACGCGGTCCTCAGAGTCTTCCACGCGGTACTATCTCGGGAGTGGGTGCGTAGGTGCTGTCGCGCCTCTTCCCTCGCGGACCATGCTATTTTGAAGGCAGCCGAGGCTTCGGCCGTCTCACACCATCGACGCTTGCGTGGCTGGTGCGATGTGGGTGGTACCTCGGCTTCTACCGCATCGATGACGGTTGAGGTGAACATAGTAACCATACCAGCAATGTTGTGTGGTTGGAAAGGTTGGTTGAGAGTGGAAACGACTCTCGCAACTACTCGCTCACGACATTTTCCGTCGGACATAAACACCTTGCGGTCAAACGGTCGGCCTTTTGGCGTCTTGCGTGCTTGTCGGTTCGATGCAAAATGTCCAGAGAGACGAACCTTCATGTGTACGATGTTGTGGTCTGAATCAGCCTTAGCTGGTGGCGGAGGTTGAGGGACAACTTTAACATCGTGTACTCTAGGCCGGTGGACTTGTCGGGTTAGGATGTAATCAATGCGCTTACGGTCATTCGGGCCGGTGCCGTTGTGAGTATGCGAGATTCCGCCCTTGCGTGTGCTGAAAAAAGTGTTGGTGAGAGCTAGCTTGCAATTGGTAGCGAACGACAGGAGTCGTTTGCCATTATCGTTGATCAAATCGCGGCCGTATGCTCCCAGAACTCTGTTTTCATTATCATCGCACCCTAGTCTCTGCCCAGTTCGTGCATTAGCATCCATCAGTACGAACAAACACTCTCTAGTTGGAATCTGTTCGACTAGGTCCTCCAGCTTTTTCCAGAAAACACGTTTCAGCTCGGTGTCTTTGGTACACTCTGTTGGGGCATACGCAACGACAAAATTAACTGCCTCGTATTTACCAGTCAGCTCGAAACGCATCGACATAAGCCGTTCGTCTATGAAATCGTGGGTATACACAGACTTACGGCATATAGACTCCTTGACTGCCAGACCAACCCCATGCAACCCCTGTCTGGCTGCTGTTTCTTCCTGACCTGAACAAAAAACTTGATACCCAGCAGCGTGGAATGTCGTCCTGCCGGCTCGCCGAGTTTCCTGCAGACCGACGAAGTCACAGCCAAGCTGTTGCACCTTCGTCAGGATGCGCTCGTCATGTCCATACCCGTTCTTCCCCTTTACAGCCAGGGTGCGCACGTTGTAGGTCGCTACCGCCACAAGTGCCTCCTTCTGCCTCGTACGAGCCTCGCATGCTGACTTCCTCGCCAGCCGACGTGAGGCCCGTCCCCTCCTCCGTTTTTTCTTATTTTGCATTTTTTTCCTCTCTATTGCTAAACTGGCTCTTCTCTCGGTCCCAGCCCGGTTCGCGCCTTGGTTTCCATTGACAGGGTGCAGCCGTCCCAGCCAACGCCGACACTCTCGTCCTTCCTGTCGCGTATGCGTACCCACGCGATGGCCAGCCTCTCCACTCCCCAGGCTGCACACCTTGCGCTCTCTGCTGTGGTGATATTCCCGCGTTGCTCTCAGGGGGATGAACTCCTTGGCGTTGGGGTTTAAAATAAAAGGCATCACCACCACCCCGCGCGGTCTTTACGGCGACAGTAGGTCCTATTTACTATGTTCCCCCGTAGTAGGTAGCAGGGGAGCTTCGTATCAGGGCAACCTCCGCCACACCGTCATTTCACGGAGCCGGAGTAAATCATATGGCCGGGTCTGCTCGGAAGATTTCACCGAGAACAATTCATCATTGCCGGAGAAACTATATGACCGTTTTTAAGTGACATAAGGGCAGCGAGACCAACAAAAGAGGCTGCACCATCGTGTAAGTTCATCCAAAGTTTTGCACGGTGAGCCCGCTCGTTGCATATGCGCACCCCCCGGCTACCTGTTGGTGTTTGGTCACTGGTTACTGCGGTCATGTTCTGCTTCCGGATAAGCCCCACACACCTCCTGCACGAATGAGTCTAAAAATCTAACAAGCGCCTGCATATTAATGATCATTGTACAGTACATATGATTCAAGGACACATATTCCGCTGGGATGCTACTGTGTACATATACTGGTCTTTGAGATGCGTGATGTTGACGTTTGCGCGTACGCTGCTTGCACCACTAGACCCGTATCACGCATTTCTTGCCGAGCTTGGAATTTTAATTCCATGATAAATCACGAAATACCCAGCCCAGCAACCGCTGGCCAGCTACAAAAGCAGCAGCCCTGTCTGTTCGCGTGTTCTACTAGTCTGCCAGCACTGTTCTGTACTGTACCCACTTGGTGTTCCAACTCACACGATCAACCAAACAGTGCCTCGTTGCTGTTATTTAGCCACGAATATGAACCAAACGCCTAATTCTCTCTAGAACAACAAATAGCATATTATTATTTTATCGCTTCCCGATCTCGAATAATATTCTCCATATTTCACAGCGACCTTTGTACAGTGTGTTCTAGCCGTTCGCTGTCTTCCTCAAGTCGTTTGGGTGCTGCTAGTAGCATCCTTACCCCATAACTGTGTATCGTACATACAACACCATGACTAAGAGGCGCACGGAAATTTCATGGGTAAAACTTTCACCTTGTGCGCGGTGCGCCAGTGATTTCGGGCACCACGACCAACATTGTCTACGTACTGAACATGCTTGCCTTCGTTGACGCGCTGTGGCATGGCTTTCTCGCAGACGAGCGAGAAATACGCTACTCGGAAGAAGACAGGGAATCCGGAAGACGGTCGGGCATCGTCGCCTACACGCAACCGAGGGACTGGTTCTAAAACATGTACTGGTCTTTTTATGCTCGCCCATAGACTGCATTCGTTTCTCGTGTATATACGTATTTATTCTGACCTTCGGGCCTTACGTCCCTCTCATATTAATGCTGCAACGGCTACAGGTGTATAAACCTAATCCCCAGCTGTTAGGTCGTACGTTGAATATGCCAAGTATCCCCTGATCAGTAGGCTGTTGTTTTCTATGTTCCGACGCCCCGCCAACGATTATTTCTTAGTATACGTACTATAGGGTTCCCGTTTTCCAGCTGTTCTACTCAAATATCTGTGGATTGGCATGTTCGTATCAACCGAGTTATCTCGAGCCTATATGGGTTATGACCCTCCAAAACCCGATTGGGCTCTAACTCCCGAAAAAAACAATTATTCTTCTCGGAGAGAACGATTTATTTCTAATGACCATATAAGGCTTTACATATCCCGGGGCCGGGTTATGTTACGACTTATATATCCCAGTGCCGATCATCTTGCGGGCCACCAGGAACATCAGAGCTGCTGGAGCACCTGTACGAGACCTAAGGCAAGGGCCTCGGCGAAGGACCTACACGATTCAGTCAGCGGGAAGCTTAAAACGAGACATCTAGTCGGGGTTGCTCGTGCGTCGGTGGTTTTCCAGCGCGTCATTCCCATAACATCGTCGTGCCGTGATACCCGAGGAAACCTGCTAGTCTCACGACAGCTCGACAGCGCACAGCAGGACATCTCACATATGTCCAAGGAAGAGTCCGTTCGCGAGTCGGCGCTCTGTGGATGGAGCAGTCGCTGGATTGGCGAAAGCTAGTTTTACCCCTCCTCAAACCCTATAATCTCGTGGGTTTTCTCGATACGTTGACCCGTTCGATAACGGCTTGTGTACGTGGGAGACATATATATGCGAACAGATCATGGACTACAGTATATGCCTGGTAGTTTGGGTGGGGAATGTCGAAAACGGTACAAACAGCAGCAGCATACTCGCAGGTAGCGCTGTGCCTCGTTCGAAATTTCGCACCCAAAGCACCGGGCATATACTCCATACTCTGTTCAAGTGTATGTATCTGCCAAGTACACAAGCGATTATCGTACGGGTTAACGTACCAAGAAAAACCCCGACACCACAAAGCTTGAAGCAATGTTTTCGTTTTTGACAATTGAGCGACCTCTCCAGCCACAGAGCGCCGATTCGCGAATACCTCTCCCTCGGCCATCTGTGAGTTGTCCTGCTGTGTGCTGTCGAGCTATCGTGAGACTAGCAGATTTTCGCATGTAGCACCTCACGGCGAGGTTGTCGGCATGTCGCGCTGGAAAGTGAGCGACGCACGAGCAGGCCTGATCAAATATCTCGTTTTGTGCTTATCCCTGTCATATTCGTGCTGAGTTTTCGCAGAGGTCCTTCCTATTGGCCTCGTAGAGGGCCCCTTGAAGCAACAGCTCTGCTGTGGTCAGCGGGGTGATCGGCACCGGATACCTCAAACCTGGTGTGGAGCCGAATGGCGGCGAAAAATGTACTTGGTAGATACCAAATATGGGCCCGGGGAGTATAAAGCCTTACGAGTCCATTGGAAATATTCATGCCTGTATGGGAGTTTTACCAAGAATGGTTGATATTTCGGGAGCGTTACAGCCCAATCCTTTTTTGGAAGCCCATTGCCTCGAACACCACACACAAGACAAGACAAGCCCACACCCTGACTGCGGAGTCGACGGCATAATTTTACAGGGAGGAGACGACGCTCAGTCACACGAGGGGCTGCAATGGCAGCTATTTACTTGTGCAGCATAATTTCTGCTGCTGTCACTATAAACAACGAAACACCTGTCATGGGACAATGTGCCTCGGCGCTCTGCATCCATTGAGTAAGCCGTGCTTATAAATAATAGATGTTATGATTAACTCCGACCCGTGGTCGATGACATGGCATCAACAGGTAACACGCTACCTCATGCCCTTTGGCTGAGGCTAACGTTAGCTCATGGAGTTCGGCGTGGAACACCCCACGGGCCACACCATACCTTTATCTACCATGGGCTACACCATGTTGTACACCGAGGGGCACCTCATAGGGTTTTCCATGCCGGGGTATACTCCACCGTACACCCCACGGAATATCTTATTGATGGTTTATACCATGATGTCCTGACATTCGTCACGGTGTGCCTGATGGTGGTAAAATACCCCACGGGCTTTTCCATGAAACATGCTATCAACAAATGGTCCATGATACGTGCCAGGGAGCGGCAACGGAAACTGTACCTGGATATGTATATCGTACATTCGATGGCACCGGGCCAGGTGTATCCTATGAACGCCACCACAAGCATACCCCAAACCACACCCCTAGCGGGGTGTCGGTTTTGCAATAGTCCATAGCACACAAGCCATGGAGCCAGGCAGGGGTATTTCCATGGCATTGTACGTTGGGTAACCCTAAATAACTATGGCATAGGTCGCGGGAGCACCTAGTCTCGTGAGTTCCACCCATGAACGAAATATCCACGTTGCGGTGGTCGAGAACCATTGGATACACCTTAACGTGATTCAGAGAGCACCATGTCCTACACCATGGGTTACGTAAATGCCCTGAAATAGTGGATACCACCATCCGCGCGCCCGTGGCTGACGCCATTGACTATACCATGGCCCCATCAATTTACCATCGATTTCACTTTAGGGTGTGCAATGGTCAGTTGGCGCGTGGGCGAGCCCACGGGATGTCCAACAACTTAGCACCACCCCTCCTCTCGGGACTAAACAGCAATACAGAAGATGTTTGAAGAGCCTGTGATTTCCCTTTGCTTGGAAATCCTATCGATGTTGACGTACAGGATAGCAGAGTCTAGATAGATCTCGCACGTCGACTGCGGCTCCTGTGGCCACAAAAGTATAATGCATTATTACCTGCATGCCTAGCTCTTCGATTGCTTGATCTCTGACAGCCGACCCACTGTTCTCACAGCGCAGATGAAAGTAATCTCGCCCTCTCGTCAACTGCATGTATAGCAAGATGACCCGTTGATATCATGTGCATAGTCCCAAATCATGGACCATACCCCAATACGGTGAAGCGGGTGGCACTCGAGCCTAGTATAAACAGGTTGGTTCAAGGTTACGACCCCAAACGCTTCCCGCACCCAACATCCATGTCAAAAATTGGAAGTTGAGAGTGAAATTTCGCGTACATCTCCTGTGAATCGCGGTCAACCCGTTACCGATCGTCTTGTTTTTGTTGACGCTGAGGCCGACTAAAATGGGATCGGAATCCAGAAGAAACCAGGTTTTCCGTTCATTGTACAGAAACCCGCGAGCAGTGCCATCGGCATTGATGGCCCCTTCTGGACGCAGCCCACGGACAAAAACCGAACTCGTCGTACCCAGCAACCACCGATGCCACAAGTTCTCACCTCACAGAGCACGGGTCACGCTGAAACTTCCAAGGCTGTATGCTCATCTTCCCTGAGCGTCCTCGCTGCCAAGTTCGAGGGCCGTATGTGGCCTGTGGCTAGAGGTCTCGCACAAAACGTGAGGCCTGGTCCATGTTTGTCTGAACGTTTTGCTAGACAGAACTGGGACCCATTTATGTCTAGCAAAACGTTTAATAAGAAAAGGACCAGACTTCACGCTCCAAGCAAGACCTCCGGACACAGACTACCAACGGCCCCCATACTTGGCAGCGAGGACGCTCAGAGAAGCGGATCATGCAGCCTAAATAGTGTTAGCGGGGCTCGTGCTCTGTGAGGCGAGAACTCGTGGCATCGGTCGTTGCTGCGTGCGAAAAGCACGTTTTTTTTCCTGCGTCGGGCCGGTTTTGGGACAGAAACCAAAAAGCAGAGCCTTGTGCGGGTTTCGCCACCACGAAGGGGAAACACTATTTTGGTTTCTGGATTCCGACTCCATAACAGTCGGCATTAACCCTTTTTTTGTTTTGTACTTTTGGCGATATTAGGGTTACGGTTAGCACAAAGGGCGTTGCTTCATAATTACTTAGGTTCAGTATATAATATACACATATTTTGGCCCCACATCTGGTTAGAACATGATCCTGCGCAGTCAGTTCTTCACATAGGTTTGCGAAGGGTTAAACATGCATGCCCTAGGAGTACCTGAAAGTGGGTCGTTCAAAATCAATCGAATTAAAAAGGGTTCCTTGCCTACAGAAGCGCCTGACTAGTGCTCACCATTGGCGAGGCCTGTGGTTGACCGGGACACAGTTTCGTCGTTACCTTATTTAGAGCAGCTCATGAAGAACAGATAAGCTATGTCGCCCTCTAGCGCTGAGTATCACAGACAAATGTATTAAAAATACGCCAAACTCAAGTAGCTATTGCATGTGGTAAAAGTAGCGGGCACCGGTTGTGGCTCTCGTTCTTGCAACATGAGGCATATGCAACGAATGTGGCCCCGCGTACTCGTGTTTGGGACTGGGCTCCACCGTCGGAGTTAGAATCACAACCTGCTCGTGGTGTCTCACCTCCGTTTGAAGCATTGTTTCGTGCGAAAGTGCAACCAGATACAAACAAAGCGCTAGAAGAGCGAACATCGACTGCCCCTCCGTGTTCTGCGTTTCCCCCCTCGAGCCCAATGTTGTTGAGGTGGAGGGTGGACCCGTCCGACACAGAGAATATTCCAGTAACACTTCCAGCCTCGATGATGACTCCAGCGGCATTGTCTTCGTCGAACGCGTCTGCCGAGACCGTCACGTGTTTCCCGTCCGACACGTCGATCCTCTCATCGATCGCAACGTTCGAATGCCACGCGATGTTGAAATTACCCTCACCCACGCAAGCTAGTGAGTCGGATAAGTTTCGAAGGTCAGCTTCGGAGTTGATGCTGATCTCGACCGTATCCGGAGAGCATGAGGCTGCGTCCGCTGTAGACATGACCCACATGGTCAGCACGAATGCCAGCATCGCCATAGTCACGAATCTCATGCTGTATAAACAAGGGACAGGCAACGAATTTCGACCGTGGTCATATCTTGCATCACTGTAATCAAGGTTGGGTTAGTTGGTTCAATCAGTGCTTGTTTCGTTCGCACAGCAGTGTGGTGCTACCGCATCACGGCGTTGTGGGTAGGGAAAAGGCAAGAACGTGGGTAGGGAAAAGGCACGAACGCTTGGATCTCTACTTTTATACACTTTGAAAGCAGCCACTAGGGGAAACCTTCTCCTGGTAACGGCGGATATACGTGATTGAAAGCCACAATCCATTTTTCTCCCACGTGTGTCAAATTCCCTTCTAATTTGCTCATGACCCCCAATCGCAGTCGTCTACTTCTTCCCCTTTTTCACTTCCTTCACCATTCCTGCCATTAACGCTTCCTTTCATATGTTTCGCCTGTCGCCATGTTATCACTCCCCCCCTGCAGTCCTTCGCGGTAGGCGGGGTTACACGTCTGCCTTGCCGTAACATCTTTATATTTGCCTTTGTTTGTATCTCTATTTTCTGGTTGTTTTTTCACCTTTTCCTTTCCTGTGCTCCTAGGCTATACATTAACGTCAATGGATGCAAGAATCGTCTCAATAAACAGGTTCGTCTACGGGTCAAGCGTGGTCGATATTTGCCGTCTGGATATACCTGAGGTCAAAATCGCTTTCCCCATCTACCATACCTTGAAGAAGTTTGTTTGCATAACCCGTACCCTTCTCTACAATCGAGCGCGTACTATTGAAAACACTGAGACTTTAGGCTAAACAACACGGGGAAAAGGTAGATATATGCGTGCCCTCCGACAGAACAGTACCCAGTGCAGCGACTTAGGTCGTAACCGGAGTGGGATATCGAGTCTAAAAATGCGCATCAAGCTACTACGGCATGAGGGTCATATATCATAGGGGTTT
Organism: Saccharina japonica; assembly: GCA_008828725.1. NCBI lineage: Eukaryota > Phaeophyceae > Laminariales > Laminariaceae > Saccharina > Saccharina japonica. The sequence goes on from MEHQ01001163.1 coordinate 1,677,150, forward strand.
AACTTGCGGGAAGCGGACTGCGTGTGATTGGTGTGACAGTTTTAAGTATGTACTGCTGTTGTATTTCATGTTTTCTCTTCGGTGACGCTGTGGCGGAATGAGGTGCGGCAATGTCGACCTTATACTCTGTTATCACAGACGAAGTAGCGCTGCTGCAGCAGTGGTATGGCGGTTGAACTAGGCAGGCCAGGGCATAAGATTACGTAGTTTGTATGGCAGCCATCGAAAGGCGCGACTTGCAGACCTCTTGGGTTATTTCACGAGCTCATTTTTATATATAACATGAATGTATTTTGTGTGTGGTTGGGATGCCCTTACACTAATCGCATATCCTCGATTATGTCATTAGTCTCGTCCACTATACCGTATTCTTGTATATTGGAAAGGTAGGATTTACCTGGCCGATCCAGTTACTGCTGTGTCAATTTTGCAGGGCATTCCTCGGGATGATACCGTGGTCTCGTGATAAGTGCGATATCCAGTCCCACCATAACACGTTCCGCACCAGTTATAAGTTCCCGTGCTTGCGCAACGGAAATATGTAAACCACGTTCGCGCATGAACGCGTCCCGCTTGAGTTCAAACATCTCGTTCCCGAAAACACGCCCTGGGCAAATCAGGACATCCCGAATACCGTAGGTATGGTGACGTCAATATTCCCATTTAGTAATTCAACATTAACGGAAAATGTATCCCCCGCTCAGGGACTAGATAGAGTAGCTACAAGTGGAAGGTCGCCTAATGAATTATTGTCTGCCATGCTCGCTGCTTCCTTCTGCTTATTTTTCAAACGAAAAGAGTACTGTTAATAGTACTGCCATTATAAACCGGGTGAATAAGATTTCAATGTGGACGAGAAATATGGAACTTTGATGAGGGAACGTGAAAATGTCCACCCCTTACAAAGTAAAACGCGAAACAACCGAAGAAACGTTTTCGTCAGTAAACAAGCAAAACGGAAGGACAAGAAGAGGCGCGGGCTTAAAACATTTCAACACACACAGCCCTGACGAGAAGAGCCCGACACCGTGAGCACTAACGACGCTGTTGCTAGCGGTAGAGCAGCACCTGCCGGGGGCGAAGAGTCCGTCGGTGCGGTGTGTGTAGCAACTGATGGTACTCATGCAGCCGCACCTGCCAGCTCGGCTGGTTGAGAACCACATCAACATGCAGTAGTGCCGTGAAACAGGTATGTTTGTAGACGCACACTATAAACACCAAATAGTACAGTGGTTGCTTGATCCCGTCCTGGTTAGTCCGACAGTTGCGAGATTCCGCACAATACCCTTGAGTGCCGTGATGGGGAATTCCCCTACAAAATACCCTGTTTAGACCTGTGTTAGTTAACTCCCGTCACGTCGAGTGACGCGGGGGGCAGATCCCGTAAAACGTTCGCCGTCTATTACGGGGGACCATAGTAAATAGGACCACATATTGTTACTGAAGATAGGTAACTGTATAGGTTGTTGTGTGTACCGCAGGTCCTATTAACTAGGGTCCCCCGTCATAGTATCGTGGGGGAACTGAACCCCGCGAGATATTACCCCGACTGTGAAAAGGCGTCTTGAAGAATGTCTTACAAATTTGCCTCACGATCGAGGTAATGCATTTTGGCCTTCCTTTTCTTGTTCATTCGTTTTTCTTTCCTTTTTATGTATTTGTATCTTCGACGTAAGCACCAACAAACCAAATGAGTAACACCGAAGACTAGCTATACAGAAGACCGAAAGCAAGGTACCACGACGACTACAAGGTAGACCCTGGCTGAACCGCACACAGCGCAAACCCAAAAATCTGCCGCCGATTCCAATGTGATTGTGATGTGGATTTGGCTTCATTTTTACTTTTCGCTTGCATGCATATGTTTATAAAACATGCCTTGTCTGGTTTGATGGCTGGTAGCTCTGTTTCACTGGGCGAATTTCATTTTGGCTTTTCCTGTTATGCTTACTTTTTATTTGATGGGTGTCCGTCGCAGCTCCTCCAGAGGTGCGCGAGGTCGACGGTGGAACCGTTTGCGCAATAGCCTATTGCCTCCGATGTTGTTTTGATCGAGGTTTTTCAGGATCCTTTCCCCGACTTATGTTCTTCCTGTTGTTTAATTTTGTTGAGCGTTCGTCGTTGCGGTCTTACTTGTTTGTTCTCCTTGCCGTGACGTACGTACATCTATATTTTCATACTTTAATTGCGAACTATATTATGTATTCTGTCTTTCGTTTTTGACACGAATTTCAGGCGAACTTGAGTATGAAGCACCACACACCCCTTTAGGTTGCGTGCGAGGGGATAATGATGAGGTGGAAAACGGTCGTTGGGAGTCCGTGTGGACTAAAGCGAGAACAAGAAGGTAGACAGGTTAGCAAGGTGTCAGACGGACTCAAGTAGTAAGCAGAACCTTCCTATACTACTCGTGCAACAAAATGTGCCGTTGCCTTGAAGGTGCCTGCTATTCTTGTGCACCGGCTTTCCGATCCGTCCGTGTCTTTTCGTTTTCAGTCTTAAAGGGGTTAGATGCAGTATTGGTTATTCGACTGGTTCCGTGATGTCTGTCGTATTTCCTCCTTGAGAGCACATATCGCCTCTTTTATTAATGCGGGTAACATTGTTATTTCTCGTTTCTTTTTATGTCTTTCACTGTTTCAACCTATCTGGAACGCTGTATCGAATTTTGTACTTGATGCCAGAGTTATCCAGTATAGTGGTATGGCAGTGCAATGTCTACTCTGCTCACGGCAATACGCAGCATGTCTATATCATGGTTTGTGACCGTATAATCTGAACCCGGTATTTCTCTTATGGTTAACAAACGCCCCGATGGGCAGATAGGGTGGTTTAAGGCGAAAGATCCCAACACAATACAGAGTTGGGCAGCATTCTCTTTAGGCTCGAAGGAATTCGAGGAACTAGTTCTTGGACCCAAAATAATCCCGTTACCATGCTGGAAAATACATAACACCGACACGGTTCTCAACATCAAACAACGGTCGAAAAACACTAGGGGCTTTCAGACGGCGTGTCCATTGCCAATGTTCCACTTCGAGTTTTGGGGAAACCGGTCAGTGTTCACTGGGAGGTCTTGCACATCATAACTCGGGCCGGAAATATGACCGATGTACTGACAAATGGACAGCCAGTTAAACCACGACTCTGGGGGAACGAAAGCAACCCAGAAAATCTCTCGGAAAACAAGGGTCTTCATAAGTATACAAGAGTTGTTTTATGGCTCGCCCAGAAATGAACGTCGTTTACAATCTTCAGCATATACCGACCTTTCTTGCACAATTATAACGCATTCCCACCCACATCCGTCTGTCGAACGATACCTTATCCTAGAAATTATGGACTCGGATCTTGGCCCAAATCTACTGAAGAGTCTGGCAATATAATACATATACATATATATATCATGGCTCTGGCAGGTGGCGAGGCTTCGGATGTGTTGGTAGTTTGACTACGTCCAACTGACAGTCCTGAGAGTACACAACGTAAACCTATCGAAGCGTGCGGCAAAAAAAACAAACTCAGAGAGAGCAGGAGGAAGGGAGACTGTGGGAACGACAAATAAATGATTATTCGTCGGCCACTATCGTGGCATGGGACCTGCGGCCCCAAGCGATTGCGCTGCTAAATCGAGCACTCGGCGGCGACGAACGCCAGCGCTGTTGAAGCTAGTGCTGTCGCGGCTCTCACACACTCGAGAAAACCTTGAACAGCGCATTAAGGTCGCACATATTTGTTGTTGGGAGCCTCCAGTATTGTGTCTAGGCAATTGGCCAATGGCGGTTTTGCTTTTCTGCACAAGACTGATAGTGTATTGTCTTTGTTGGTTTTGAAGCCAGGGTTTGTTTGTGAGTTGTGAAAAGTGATTATTTGAGGAAACATATGCTCGATCGTACTTGTGCGTGAGGCGGTGTAACCCGCGCGTTGCCAAGATATTGAATATTACACAGTTTCGATTTGAGTGGAGCCTCCTTTTGTCAACTCCTGAATCTTACGCTTACCAAAACATGAGACACGTCGGCCGTGCGGGTGTCGACGCAACTGAAACAAATGGGTAACACCCCGACCAAGCTTTTGGAATAAACGAACACTATTAAACACGAAAGGAAGGGTATGGGTTTTTAGGGCATACAAACGATACATAGCTGATATCAACGTGCCAAATCTAATCTGCAATCGTTTACTCGTCGAACAGCCCGGGACTTGGAGCTAGAGTATTACGTGTCCCCGGTGAGGTATTCCTCGCAATACCTCTTCCGGTGGGTACCCTATCAAATATGCCAGAAAACGATGTGACTATCCCCAACACGCACAGTAGAGTATATGGATTCGAGTACCGGGGTAGTCTCGTGCCCGAGTACCCGACATGCACGGGCACCCGGCGATTTACGTGTTACCTGTGCGATATACGCCGCCATAACTCTTAGAGGTGTGTGTGTTGGAGACCCTGTTATACTTTTGTTAGATCGCTCTAGAGGGTTGTTACGATATGCAGCTAGAGGTATCGCACCGGGGATACGAGAAGTCACCGGTACCCGGGTACCCTGACCCCCGGACCCAGATAGCCGGCGAGACGTGTGCCACGATAAGGATACGTCGAAAACCTGTTTCGGTTAAACAATGTTCTGAATGACGGGGCTCCTAAACCCAAAATTGGTAAAATGTCCTTCAGCTTGTTCAGCTTGTTTTTAATTAGGTGTTTTGCATGCGTGGGCCAAAGCATTGTTCATCGGGTTGAGCTTTCTTTTTTTTTACAATCAGGGTTTGGGTGGGGTGTAGAGTTGCTCATGTGAGCATGATAAACTGTTAAAATAAATTATGCACCTTTGCCGTAGCGCGTGTCGCGGGTAATAGCTGTTGTCCGTGCCCGAAAGGGTAGTCACAAGTCCGAGTACTACGTGCCCCGTGCCCGTGTAGTAGACGAACGGGGTACAACTATGTAGTACAACCCCCCTGCATAGCACACCGCCCTGCAAAAGCACATCCGTGTGTGTTGTTTTCTTTGTTTTTTCACGGCCGTCACTTTATTACCGGGGCGCTGTTGAATGCTTAGGGTAATGCCCCAACTACTTCGGAGACCCGACAGCAAACAGCATCGAACTCCAAAGTGATCACGCCGGGTGGTCACCACTGATCGACAATATGCATCGTTAAAGACACCGGCCCCACCTTGGGGGGAACTGCTACGCCCCGTCAGTCAGCGGGCCCATCACGGAATATGTCGTTTTAACCCAGCGCGACTGCTACGGTATTACAGTAAAACTATTTTCGGTGCATGTTGGTCTTAAGCCATATCCTTTACCTTCATCAGGCTCGTCCTTCCTCTGTATATAAATAAAAAAATATATAGTGTTTTATTAAAATGTATAGAGCCGGCGTTCCCGGTGGAATGGCAGGTGAATATCGTCCCTGTTTGAGTCGAAATCGTGGGTTTGAGCCCCCCCCGAGTGCATGCTAGTAGGGTATTTTTCTCGCAAAAAAACATTCTGACTAGAAGAAAGCGCGAAAGCGTGGGTTGCCAAAATTATACGAAAATCGACGAGCGTTGGGAATGCTCAACCCTCTGCGTGATAAAAATCATAGCACGGCCCAAAGTGGGGAGGGGGGAGAAAAGTCTGCTTTGTGACCTCGGATCTGATATACGACTATGGAGGGAGAGGGAAAGAATTGCGAAGGCAATTGTAAATGGGATGGAAATGTATAAATATACAAGGTTCCCCTTCGGGATATTGGTCACTTGAAATCCCGGGGGTGTCGCAAGTTGAAAGTAGATCGCACATGCTTCGTACTTCCCTTCATTTTTGGACCCTTTTGGGAGCAAACTTGTGTTGCATATAGACTGCTGTATAGTGCAAAGTAAAAAGTAGTAGCGAGGGACATTCCTTGTACAAAATAAATATCTCTAGATGATATCATAACTGGGGTACAGTGGGCTCCCGGTGTTAAGAAGCTTCAGTTTGATGTCCAGGCTCAACGACTTACTTTGTTTCCGACGTCGATCTAACTATTTTGTGTAGGATTTACAGTCGATCCCACACTGATGAGCTGTGTTTTTTAACCGACTTTTTCTTTTGTTCGTGCCAATCTGAGCTCATTTTCTCGACACGTTATTTCTTAGCTGCAGGCACCTACTACTACTAATACTGTATTTGTGTTGGATGGTGATTTGTTATATCGACTAGATTTACAAAGAACAACTCGTGAATCTTGACGCCATTCAATGTTTGAACCTTAAAAAATCGAAATCACGATATCCGTCATTTTTTTTGTCGTGGCTTTACTCGTACTGTATTATAATACCTGGTACATTTTTGCAGTAAATGCGCCTGATAAGTGTACTTCGTGTATATTCCACGCAACCCAATGGTATGTCCAAAGACCAGATATGAGGACATACAGCTGACTCTGTCGCCTTAACCGATTGCGGACAGCAAGCGGCTCCCGAAAGCAACCGCTGGGCGCTGGCGAACGAGAACATTGCGGCCTCGAAACCTCGAGGAGGGGGCTGCACGTCTCAAACAAAAACGAAGCAAAACACCCTGAGAATCCGGGCGAGGCCGGATATACGACATGTGAGATTGGCATCTTGTCAGCAGGGCCACACCGGCGGCGCGGGAGATTGAAAGATCACAGCCTATCTATTTCGTCATTCGGTCGGTGACTTCAAAATGTATCACGGGCCCGGCTCGGCCGGGCCCCACTCGCGCACCACTCGCAAAGATTCTGGGATTAAGTGTCACAACTCGTGAGTTTCGTTTTCTGTTCGTTATGCATGACCCTGACTGAGCAGGCCCTCGTAGGATACTGCTACTACAGCAGCACACACCGAGTACATAGAGTGCAACAAACATTGTCCAGTACGAAGACTATACACACAGAGCATACCCAGAGTGCACACATACAACAGAAGAAGTGCCTGCACACAGAACAGTACCGGCAGCATAGCACAGAGCACATACAATACATAATGCACAACGGGTGAGTACAGAGCACACACAGTAGTAGTAGTTAGATCTAGCTGTTGTGCTGGAGAGTAGAGTGCCACGGCCCCCGCAAAGAACAGCAGTCATTTACGGATCGTCGTTTCGATGCTCTCGCATCGTGCCTGCTTGAGAGCCTTTGCGTACGAGAGGGTCCTATAGTCGCCACGCTGCCGACGCTGGAAGCCAATGACACGCAGGAGGATTCGGTGGTGTACCGATCGGAGCCTGGCGAAGTGTTGTGCACTGAGCGTCCACATCACAAATCCGTACAGCAGGGTCTCAATCACCTCGGCCTTCAGCATGCGGACTTTCAGACGAAGTCGAGCCGTGTTCATGTCGTACAACCCTGGTCCAAACCGTTTGAAGCACGCCCACATGAGACGGATCCGTCGTTCGATTTCGAGTGAGAGGCCAGCGTCTTCGTGGATAATGCCGCCGAGGTACAAGAGCTGGCTCGTCTGTGTATACCTCTGACCAGCTGCTTCGATAACGAGCGGCGGAGAAGGGGGTGTCTGGTCCCGTGTTCGTAGGATATCCGACACATTAACTAGCACACGGGCATTGTATTTATTATATAACGTCATTTACATTTCCGGACAAATTTAATATGGCGAAGGCTTCACGAACGCACAGCCCCGTGCCATCGAAAGGCTTTCCTGAGGCCTGTGCACGCACGTCGCTGTCAAGACTATTGCGGCACGGATTTGGTCCGGTCCAAGCTCCCCAAACTATATGTGCCCATGGCCCGTCGCCCGTCTAGCGTGAACCTAGCCGTGATTTGCGGCACTCGATCGGCCCTTCGATGATGGACTTGTTCAAACTGCAAACGTCCTTGTGAGCATCCCTTTGTGTCCGAAACAATAATGCACGATTCATTATTCGTGTTCACGGCGAAACTAACAATAGGTTTCCGACATTTTCGACAAGGCCAGATATCAGAGGCGGATGCGTCTGACCGGCAAAGGAGGAGGAAGGCAGCAGAGCTTCACAAAGGCGGCGCCAAACGAGCTGCCAACTGTCGACGGCGGGTAATGTGGTGTGATATGGTTGTCGGCTTGGCAGTGGCGTCGGGGGCAAGACAAAGACGGGGCAGGAGGCCTAACGACCGGGCGGGCTCCAGCCTGACTTCCATACGATGCGAGTCTGGTCGTAAATATGAAGGACACTTATATGGTCACAATACTCACGAATGCATATGATATTTACGGCCAGTCTGTAGGCCCAGGAAGACTTCAAGGTGATGCGCTCGACGAGGCAGACGGAGAACAGCACAATATCACCCAGGCGGCGCCAAACGAGCTAAACCTTGGCGAGGGTGGATAAGTTGGTGAGCAGCGGCCACAGTTTAATAAGTGGCTTCGGCGGGTTCTCGTTGCGCTCCGTTCGGTAAAAAACAATCAAGGGCTTGGACCTTCTGTGCGCAGGCGGAAACACACACAAATCCACTTTTCGAATATCGGTCGGGGAAGCCTTTCGAAGATAAGTTTCGAAAGGATTTATTTTTTTGATACATGGTACCTTTTATACAATGTAGATGTTACATTTCTTATGTTTATATACGGTCGCCCCGGTGGTGTAACAAGTAATAACGAAGACTTTGATTCTTATTATTTTTCAATTATAATCCCGTTTATTCTCGTCGCCCTCATATTCTCCCTCTTTAGTGGTTACTCAGATCCGGGGTCATTAACCCATTATTGCCTCAAATACAATACTACACTAATTCCAAGTAGTGTGTCCCCAAATTCGTGGGGCCAGTTCTTCTCCTTAAGGGTTTAAATAGGTTCTTCTCCTCCCTCCCCTCTACGGTACGTGCCTTCCACTTATATTGCGAGTATACGTCAGCGCTTTCCTCATTCGTCGACTCTCGTCGAATTGGGTTTACTTACGCCATAATAGGCGCTGTCGACAAGTTGGTGTATTTCGATAATAAACATCGCCGTACGAAAACTCGAACCCGGGACTTTAAAACGCACAGCCTCCGTGGTTACCTGCTACACATTCTGGGCGACCGGCTAAGTTGGAGGTCGAGAGTTCGAATCTCAGTATGGAGTTATTTTTCTAACATGACATCAACTCTTGCGAGCACGTTTTATACGTGGCGTGGGTAGCCACCCTTTATTTGACGAGAGTCGACGAGGGAAGAAAGTGCTGAAATCTTCTCCCCATAAAAATACAAGGCACGTACCATAGTGGCCAGGGCGCAAAAGAGCCTAGTTGGCGACCTTGAAATGAGTTACTTACTACTGAAGCAGGAGAGAGAATAGAGGAGCGGATAAAATATATGAAATGTCAAAAACAAAACAACAGCGGTAGTGTGATACTACTGCTGCTGCTGTACCTGGTAAACTGATCCCTGCAACAGTAGCCTGCCTAAACGTGCTTTACAACACGAGGAAAAACTGAATGGTTTCGAGAAACCACGGATTCCTTTTGTTTTTGATATTTTCTCCTCCCGTTTCTGTCTTTCGTACGTGGCACGAGGACGAAACGACATTGAGTCGAAAGCGCCGCCCATACTTTGTATGGGCGGCACCCAAGGGAATGTAGGCGGGCGGGGCGAACGGTTCGGAGGGAATCCGTGGCTGACGAAAGCAGGAAGGAGACTGCAGACAGGGCAGCAAGGTACCAGACCGACTAGCTGGCAGAACCTGTCTTTACTACGGGTACAAACTTGCCTCCGCTACGTACCTGGAAGGTGCTTTTGGTGTGCTTCGGTTGCCTACGAGTATTATTTCCTTTTTAGTCTTGCTCTGTTGACGTTGTGTCATTTAGTATTTTGTTTTTTTTTAATCCTATTTGTAACATCTCCTAGAGAAGCACTTCACTTGCTCCCGTTGTCTTTTGGTATCGCTTGTATTTCTTTGTTGATCTGTTTTGTTGTGTGTATCAATTTCGTTTTTTTTTTTTTCTCTTTATATGTTTTTCTTCTCTTTCACGCAGCTGGGTGTCTGGCAGGATAGGTCGTGCCTGTCGCATATGGCATTGCATTGTCTGCTCTGCTTACTGCATTGTAACGTACTATATCTGTGTCGTAGTTTTGTGACAACAGAGCTGGTATCTCTCGTAGATTGAATAATCGGCACAGACACTGGGTGTGCTGGATGCCGACGGGTAAAAATGACGATTTACTCTGAAGAACACACCTCTATTGATGACAGGAGGAAGGAGATGGCAGAAGGTGTCGCATGGCCCCCGTATCGGTGGTTGTGTGTGTGTGTGTTCTTCACATTAAACCTTCCTTTCTACCCGTCGACACCCAGCACAACCAGTGTCCGTGCCGATTCTCCATCCTAAAAAGGTACCAGTTCTGTGGTCACAAAACTACGACACAGAGATACGACGCTCAGTGTAGTAAGCAGAGCAGACAATGCAATGCCATATACGACAGGCAAGACCTACCCTGCTAGCAATCCAGGTGCATGCGAGAGAAAAAGAGAAAACAAAAAAAGAGACTGAAACTTGTTACTATCATCGCCTTGAGAACGATTTTTCTCTTTTTCTTTCGTGTGTCTTTTTTCTTGCTTTTTGCCTCGTCTTTTCCTTTGTTTCCTCTTCCCCCCGCCTTCTTATTATGCCGGTGTCTCCACCTTCTTCGTGTTGCTTCGCCCGTTCAGCAGTTATTTGTTACTCATGGGCACGTATGATTTTCTGCTAGGGGCGCTTGTGTCTCCTTGCGTCATTGCTATTATGGTGCATTTCATACTTAGTTTTGTATTGTCTTTTTGTTCTCTTGTTTTTTGTTTGGGTCGTGTCGTTGTGTTCTCGTACTTATTTATGTTACCGTGATCGCTTTTGCCTTTGTTTCTCCGCCTTCCGTATTTGTCCTAGGAATTTCTTTGGTGGCTTAGCTACGTACGTATTCATTTTGGTTTTGTCATTCCCCGTTACCCTAGTTGCACTGTTGTTCTCTGTACAAGGTTTTTGCGCTGACACGCATCGCTTAACAATAAATGTTGGTGGGTGGTGTTGGTGATTGTAGGACTACCAGCCCAGGGACCAACCGACCTGATACCTGATACAGATTTTACAAAATACGAGCAAAAAGATCATACAACAAAAACGAATTATGAAATGATTCAGATGTATTTGTTTACTGGTACATTTTTCTCTGTACTCGTACAAGGTTTTTGCGCTGACACGCATCGCTTAATTAACAGTAAATGTTGGTGGGTGGTGTTGGTGATTGTGGGACTACCAGCCGAGGGACCAACCGACCAACCCAGTAAATCTCTCACCCACCACGCACACCCATCAATTACCTGCCGGTCAGTAAAAAAAGGTTTATGTGCTGACCCAAATCGCTTAGAATAAAAAACGA
>MEHQ01001469.1:0-11743 GCA_008828725.1 Saccharina japonica
GAGAGGGGGGGGGGGGAGGGGTGTACTCATATCGTGCACGGCCGTAGTCGTATGGCCATGGGGGCGGGGGGGGGGGGTACTCATGTTGTGCACGGCCGTAGTCATATGACCATAGACCCTCGCATCCCTACAATGCCGGGACGGAGCGCGTTGGGTTTTCACCAACCAGGCAGACATTGCTTGCACCAAGCGCGAAACGCCGTGAGGTATTGGGCGAGTCGCATGGAGGGTGAGCTGCATCCTGCTAAAAACCGCCTCTGAGGCGGACTTGCATATGGACGACAGCTTCAATGAGTTAATTTAATTTCTGGTGTGGCTACTTCCGGAGACAGCAATGGGTTTTACTATGTAACTGCCTCGCGGACGCCTTACCATATTAACACTACGTGATACGACCATTCCCCTTGTGCGGAACAAAGATTCTCCACCCCGCACAAATGATCTACTCGACCGCCAGCTTTGGTGACCGCCAAAAAAAAATAACAAAAAAAACGGCACCCTGGTTGTCTAGCTCCACGCAGCGAGTGGCGTGTTTTACAGCGTCGTTGCCAACCGACGCCAACCCAACCTATAGATATATCATATATTTATATGACGTTTCGGCGGGGGGGGGGGGGTATCCTGAAACCAAGTAATAATAACATTGAAAAAAGAAAACACGTCGTAATTTTCTCGATTCGTTCGATTCGTACAGAAATGCCAACGCTCCGATTTTGTTTTTTATCTTTAATGTTGGCCTGTCTAGGAGTGGTGGCAGTGGCGTCTTGGATTCCGATCCACGTGCTCCCCTGGCTGTTCTGTGAGTTGCTTGTGAAAATCACAAATGGATTAGATTGTGTTTCACGCGCAGGTGTTAGTGTCCTGCCGTCGACGCCATATGTTAGGGCACTAGTATTAGCCGTTGGCTACACTGGCAAAAAAGGTTAGCCAAATTACCTACCCAATCTAAGCCTTACAACACTCTCCGCATGTCAAGAATCTGAAAACACTTCCGGATCCCCATAATAAACAGGAACCGCGTGCTGGTAACACGCGTTGACCCGTATATCCGGTCCGTTCCAGGGGGGGGGGGTGTTATACGGCTTAGATTGGTTAACCTTTGGTTAACCTTTTACCAGTAGCCCGAAGGACTAATGCCGGGTGAGACGTTCACTGTCACGAGCTGAAGAGATTTGATTTTAATGGTCTAGGGGATTAGAGTTCCTCACGAGCTGACCGGACGAGAGATTGCCGGGTTCAACGTTGAGTATAGGCGTTGATTCATTGTTGTCTACCCCCCTAAGCAGAACCACAAGCAGTCGTATGGGGAAAGCTAGCCGGATGAAGATCGAGAGATCATCAATCATCATGAACGCGCGTCTGAAGGGGTAAGGATTTTCATTAATTTTTGCCTACGTATAAGGATGGGGACCGAGATCTGCCATGCGCTTTTCGGCCGCAGGAAGAAGAAGAAGAAGAAGAAGAAGAATGCCTTAACACATACCAGTACATACGTACCGCAGTTAGGCCACTCGGGCGAGCAGCTCTCTACAAAACCCTAACTTGCGCTTGAAACGATGTACGTCGGAAAATGATAACGTGTTTCTCTAGCGGGGATAGGGGACAAATCCGTCTAGACGGATGGGATTGCATTGACGGACGCCCTCTTTTACTGACAGAGTGCTTGACGGTTTTCCCGTCTCCTGACATCTTTGGTTGTCGGCGTGCAGCGTCAGAAAAAACAACCCCACTGCTTGTTGCGGTGCATATCGCGAAGAAACCAAAAACATACTACGGTAATTAACAACAGCTTAATAAGACTGCATACGTGTGAATTGGGTAATTGATCGGCGGAACGGCTCTGAGCGGCTGAAATAGAATGAGCTATTATATATACGTAAAGAGGACCCCCATATCATACCACAAGCCTTTTAACCTTCGGTATCTCGTTTTGGTTATCATCTTGTTCCGTTCCTGCGAAATTTCAGACGCTCCAAACTACGGCCGAGTTGTTGTTGTTGTTGTTGTTGTTGTTGTTGTTCGTGTTAGCGACTTTGTTTTAAGGTCAAAATACGCATGCATGTTTATTGCCCTTTTGACCGGGAGCCTGTCTGTACCCCTCGGTTGGACTCCTTCGACCCCACGCACGCGCGCGGCAGCAGCAGTACTTCTTCTCCTGCCAACACAACATAAATGGCGAGCATATTTTGACACTATTAATACTATAAGAACGGCGTCCATGCATCGTCTCGTATAACGTCAAGACTTCCGGCTTTCTCAAAGACTGATGTGGGGAAATTTTATTTGTTCAGCATGGACACACTTCGGCGTCGCCCATAGTGAACAACATATACATACTAATCTTATTATTATATTATTTGCCTTCCGACAATGTGCAGGGCGTTATTCAGTCAGAATGAAAAAGCTGACACAATTCATCGAATACCACCACTTTCATTCAACCACTTCTCCTCCTCTGCGTGTACTCAATAGAATACGCACCCTTTACCCAACTATTGTACCTGCTATATATCTATTCGCCGTGCTTCCTACTCTGCATCTACATTCCACCCCCACGCCATGGGAAGTAATCCTCCCTCCTCCTCCCTTCTCCCCCTGGCGGCCTGCCGGTCTCGCAGGGCGAGCTTGTATCGGTGCACCCGGCGTGAGATCGCGACCTGGGTGGTTACCGATATGACCTGGAAAAGGTGCTCCTTACAGACCCCTTTTCTTGATAAGGACCCCCCGTCCGTTCCTCCGACGATGCTCGCCGCCAGCTGGTCGATGAACTCGCTACCTTCCTTCCCGAGGCGTCCAAAGCTTTCCACCGCAAGGGTGACAAGTTTATGGCTGCGCTCGTCGAAGGACACCTGTCCTGCACGAGCGTAGTGGTTGCGCTTTCGCGCCTCAGAAGTGGAGGCAGCTGATCCGTCTCGATCAGCGCTGCCAGCCCGCATGTGAACCCTCGCTTGGGGGTCTGCATGCGTGATGTCGAGGAGTATCGCCTTGTTGCGGTACTCTGACGTTGTAGCGTCTCGGAGGCCTCCCCTCTCGATCACTATATCCATCCGGAGGTTCCTGTCGGCGAAGAAGGGCGCTCCGCTTTCCACTTGATGGCGGATGGATAACCGCTTGAAGGTGCGGGACAGCGCGTGGACTAGCGGCTGATGCTGGTTTACCTGCGCGGCTGCTCGGTGGCATGTGCGCGCGTGGCGCGTGTTGACATCCGTCGCTTCGCAGCAGGGGCATATCGCCGCTAGGGGCTTTTCCATTCCCAGGAAGCGCCGTCCCATAGACACGAACTCCGAAGCCGGTATGATTCGTGCCGGGTCCACAGGCCTTGCCCTCAAACAGGCGACAGCGCCTGGTCCCGATAGGCTCCGTTGTCGAGCCTTGGCAAGATCTCTTGTTTCTAGTCCCCCAAACACGTCGTTCGGATCCGACGGTCCTGCTGCCTCGGGTAGGTGGTCCAGGGAAGCAACGTACCGTTTTATACAGCGAGCTACATATATCATTATCACCACAGTCTATACGTACTCGCTCGTAGAATAGTACCAGGGATCTATATCCATTCCTGCTTCTGCATACTGCTATTCCGCACAAGAAAAACGAAACGCCTGACTGACCAGGTATTATTGTGTATTCAACCTCAAGTATACAGACGCGAGTTTATATGTTCTGACCGCAGTCTATACTCCTCGTAAACTATTAATAGCAGGGGGGTCTCGTGTTCCTACTATTTAATGTTAATACTGTGTACTGGCTGTTGTTCCGCACGAAAAAAAAAGAAACGCCTTACTGACCAGGTATAAAATAATAGTACGAAGAAGGCATATCGACTGTGCTGCTTTTTACCCGTATTATTCCGCACAAAGAAAAAAAAAGCGCCTTGTCGTGTACCTGGTACATATACATTTACTCCTCACACGGCATGTATACCCTGCACGATGAGGACATGTAAAACCCGTACGTAAGTACGCGCGATCGAAGTATCATCACACTCAGCTATTATACGTAGCAAAGATGACGAGTTTCGACGAATTCCTCGATATCACAGCTGTTATTTGTTTTCAAATATAAATATACCTATGATATGCGCAGGCGCATATGCCGGCACAGTTCCTAGAGCTCGGACTTTATACAGTCTAATATTATTATCCTCGACATTCAACAATGTGTGCGTAGCATGAACTTCAACGTTGTAGTATCACTCTTAAAAAAAACTCCGAAAGAAGCAAAAACGGCGCGTGCTACGATGATAATAGAGATGACACTTTTCGGCGTTTTTTTTTAAAATGAAAAACGGGGGGGGGGCTCCTTATTAACCCCTTAATATCCCCTATTTGGGGACAAACTACTTGGGATTAGTGTGGGATTTTTTTTGTCAGTTGTGAATGGGTCAACATAAACTCGTCGGCTTTTCATTCTTGTTTGTGTTGACATATTTGTCATTTTATACGTTAAGACCATCGGGTATATACATGTACAAGTATATACAATACATATACAAGTATATACAATACATATACAAGTATATACAGCACTTTTATTTTTCCTCCAAAATTAGTTTTTGGGTGATGTGAAGGTATTACCTGCTGAGCTATAGGGGTAAAAGATCGATCGATCACCCAGCCCAGGGTAATCCTTACAACACTCTCCCCCCCTCTGAACGGCGGGATATTTGGGACGTCGGTACCGTATACGGCCGTACGTTGACCTACCCGCTTCGTTTCAATATCTGGGGAACCAGGGAGACGTGTTTGTTAGGGACGCACGCGCAAGCGTTTCTATATTCTTTTTTTCAGAAACGCTTGCATTTGCGCGTGCGTCCCCAAATACCTCGTCTCCCTGGTTCCCCAGGTATTGAAACGAAGCGGGTAGGTCAACGTACGGCCGTATACGGTGGCACCGACGTCCCAAATATCCCGCCGTTCAGAGGGGGGGGATATTGTTATAAGGATTACCCTGGGCTGGGTAATCGATCGATCTTTTACCCCTGTAGCTCAGTAGGTAGCACCATCACAGTGAGGTATTATAGAGTTTCCTTAGGTGACCACTCACTCACACTGCTGCTCAGAAAAAACATGGTGGTGGTGGTCGTGCACCTCTACCGCCGTAGCATGCGTCAAACCACGGAGGAAACAACAGCAACAAAAAACTATCTGCGCAAAGTGTACCTACCCCCTTCCGTGCCTACCTCCGGCTTGACTTACATCTACTGCGTACTCCATTTGCTGCTGCTGTCCTTTACTCCTTCCTTCTCTCAGCTCTATTAAATCTCCTCTACGTAGTAGGTATACGAAGAAATCAAGCAAGCGCCACCACATCATCTTCAGTCGTCTACTACTACGTACCTTCGCCGACTCCCGGCCTTTTTTTCTTTTTTTTTTTTCAAGACGGAACCTGATCGTTTCAGCCAAGCATGGACACACAAACAAAACACACAAAACTTCGGCGTCATCCACGAACGAACAACATCTTGCGTGAGATGAATGAGCTACAGTAAGTAGTAATACAATAATAAATCTCGTGAATTAGTAGGGACTCGTACGAGATACGAGCGACCATTATGGGCATAAATATAAGCAACATTTTGATCTTCGTTATCACAGTCCAAATGGGGGTTATAGTAACGGCCGTGGCGCATGCTACTTACGGTAAAAAAGTACACCATGTAGTATGTGTTTCAGAGGAGGAGTGGTCAGTCAGTTGATGTGAGCTCTATATATCGAAGTACTACACTCAGCTAGCAAAGATGAGCTTCGACGAAATCCTCGAGCTCACAGCTGTTATTGTTTTTTTTTTTATTATTTTTTTAATATACCTCACCCAAAACCTGATTTTGAAGGAAACCAAAAAAAGGTATACCCGATGAAAAATCAGAGGAAGGAGTGGTCACTTGGTTGGTGTGAGCTCTATTATATATATTTTATGTATTATTTATTTATTTTTTCGTCCATCCCATTTATTATCTTCGCCCTCTTTATAGTCATAACTCAGATCCGGGGTCACTAAGTAGCTAAGTAGGCTCTTCTCCCCCCCTCTCTCCACTACGACGGCGGTACGTACTTGCCTTGCATTTTTATCGCGAGCAGATTTCAGCACTCTCTTCCCCTCGTCGACTTGCGTACCACCTCACCCCAAAACCTGATTTTGAAGGAAACCAAAAAAAGGTATACCCGATTAACAATCAGAGGAGGAGTGAGTGTGGTCAGTCACTTGATGTGAGCTCTGTATATACCTCACCCAAAACCTGATTTTGAAGGAAACCAAAAAAAGGTATACCCGACGAACAATCAGAGGAGGAGTGTGGTCAGTCACTTGATGTGAGCTCTGTATATACCTCACCCCAAAACCTGATTTTGAAGAAAAGCAAAAAAAGGTATACCCGATTAACAATCAGAGGAGGAGTGTGGTCAGTCACTTGATGTGAGCTCTGTATATACCTCACCCAAAACCTGATTTTGAAGGAAACCAAAAAAAGGTATACCCGATTAACAATCAGAGGAGGAGTGTGGTCAGTCACTTGATGTGAGCTCTGTATATACCTCACCCCAAAACCTGATTTTGAAGGAATCCAAAAAAAGGTATACCCGATGAACAATCAGAGGAGGAGTGTGGTTCAGTCACTTGATGTGAGCTCTGTATACCGGTATACCTCACCCAAAACCTGATTTTGAAGGAAGCCAAAAAAAGGTATACCCGACGAACAATCAGAGGAGGAGTGTGGTCAGTCACTTGATGTGAGCTCTGTATATACCTCACTCCAAAAAAGACCAGTCGCCCCGGTGGTCTAACTGGTAGCCACGCAGCCTGTAGGCCCGGATGTCGAGGGTTCGATTCTCCCCATGGAGGTTTTTATTCTCAAATGACACCGTCTGTCGAGAGCGCATATTATAGCGTGGGTAAGCAAAATTCGACGAGAAGAGTTGACGAGGGAAGAAAGTGCTGAAATCTTCTCGCGATAAAAATGCAAGGCAAGAACCGCAGTGGGGGAGGAGGGAGAGGAGCCTACTTTGTGACCCCGGATCTGAGTTACGACTAGGGAGGGAGAAAGACGGAGGTGCGAAGATAATAAATGAGATGGACAAAAAAAAACAAACAAACAAACAAACAAACAAACCTGATTTTGAAGGAAACCAAAAAAAGGTATACCCGACGAACAATCAGAGGAGGAGTGTGGTCAGTCACTTGATGTGAGCTCTGTATATTAAAAAAAATAAAACAACAACAACAACAACAACAACAACAACAACAACAACAACAGCTGTGAGCTCGAGGATTTCGTCGAAGCTCATATTTGCTAGCTGAGTGTAATACTTCGATCGCGCGTACTTACGGATTTTATATGTCCTCATATACCTCACCCAAAACTGATTTTGAAGGAAACCAAAAAAAGGTATACCCGATGAACAATCCTACTAAGGCCTACTGTAGGTATTAAAAAATTAAAAAAAACAACAGCTGTGAGCTCGAGGATTTCGTCGAAGCCCATCTTTGCTAGCTGAGTGTAATACTTCGATCGCGCGTACTTACGGGTTTTATATGTCCTCATGCAGGATGTACATCCCGTATGAGGGGGACACAATCTGAGGCTGTAGAATTCAGGAAGTGTGTGTCTATTTGTGGGGGATAGAAATAATGTAATAAATTAAATAAAATATAAAATTACACAGTCTGAAATAAACGTACCAGGTATACTATAGTGTTCCGACGAGTTTACGTCATAGAGTGGTTAACTATCTATTGTCGCTAAGCCGTATATGATATGCGTGCCCGAGGGTATGCGCGGATCTGAATCCCAGCACCCCACACCCCCCCCCCCTATATTGGAGGGAAGAAACCGGACCGTTGTGATCCCAGAAAACAATAAGTCAAGTTTTTTTAAATTACCCCCCCTTTTTTTTTTATTACCCCCCCACCAGCGAAAAAAAAATAGGGGGGGTCTCTAAAACCAAGTTAAAAAAGGGAACAAAAAACGGGAAAAAAATGGTTTTCGCTCATTTCGTCCTGTGATCACAGCGATCCGGTTTGTTTTTCATTCTGACCTTCCTACGGGTGTGGTGTCGTTTTCTCTTTTTTTTTTTACGCCTTACACCTATATCGTAGCACGCGACACTGTATGACATAATACTGCTATTATTCGGCACAAGAAAAAAAAACGCGTTGTTGTGTACAAATGTATGCATGTGCCGGCGCATACAGTAAAGGACACCTACCGTAAACAATAAGAAACCGGAAAGCTGGCCCAGGGCTGGATTTCTTAGTCGAGAGAGGATGCCATCTATACACTGAAATCAAGATAACGACGGTAGGATTTCTTACATTTCCCTCTAAATGTCAGCCTGGCTTTCTTATTTAGCCTGTTTCTTATTAGGTATCCTGTACTGTATACTACATACCGGTACAACAGTTCAGAGGTGAGCTGAAACTCACTCTCCTCCTCTAGAAGCAACCACAAGCGAAGCCGCCCACCCGTCCGTTCGTCTGTCTCCTATGTATGTACGTGTACTATTAATACACAGAATTCCAGCTTTCTCAGGACGGAACTTCGCGTAGTTTCAGCATGGACACACTTTCTTTCTGCTCCATCCATCACCCACCATCTTGCTATGTAGGAATGATATCATCATGCCTCGGGGCTATAATTCTCACCGCACTCTATCGTACATACTCGAAACAAAATGGTACCAGGTAGGCATTAGGAATCTGTTCTTACCGCTTGATAACCCGCACACAAAAAAAGAAACCCCTCCCTTCTATTTGTATGCGCGGGCGCATACATGGCGCATACATATATGCCGAGTTTTCATCCTGCCATCGCCCATATATATACTAGGTACTGCTACTCGTAGCTTACCAGGTACAAAACCGGTACTACTATCTGTTTACTCGTAATTAGCGCGGACTTCGAAATAGAATGTTCTGAGAAGCAAGCAGCGCCACATCCCGTCGTCTACGTGATTACGTGCATCGACTTCCGTTTTTTTTTATTCAAGACGGAATTATTTGGTCGTTTCATCACGGGCGCAACTTTGTTGGCGTCTGTCACCCCTGAACAACACCTTGCGCGTCGGGCTACGATATACATACCTGGCAATACCCATCGCAGTCCATACGTCCATATGATACTCGTGAATTTTAGCAAGCAGGGATAAACTTCGAAGTATCTCTGTTCTTGCACTACTGCTGTGTGTTGCATGTTCTGCTGCACAACAAGAAAAAAAAGAAGAAAAAAAAAGAGAGAAACGCCTTGTACACAAACATGCGTCGGCGCAAGGCGCGGCACCGTCGTTTTTATTTAGCATGAGGCCCTTAACCCTCATAGGACTGGAGTCCCGTTTTGGGGACAAATCACTTAGAATTAGAGTGGTTTGTCCCCAAAACGGGACTGCAGTTCTAAAAGGGTCAAGTTGTAGCCCTTAACAGCAGGAAGAAGAAGAGTCGTATATACAGTAAAAAAAGGCGATACGCTCACGATCGTTCTTGTACAGCAGTAGCAGTAGTAGTAGGAATCGTCTACAGCAGTAGTTAGTATATATATATGGCGACACGCTCATGGTCATCCCTTTTCTTGCCTTCGAATTCCAGCCAGAAAGGTAGAAGGTAGAAGGCGTGTATCGTATGTAAAGGCACCAAAAAAGAACACGCAACAATTGTTTGCCGTTTCTATTATATTAATAGTACATTCACGCCGTCTTGAACAAAAAAAAAAAAATCGCTACGTACGATATACTCCTACATACATACGTACGTACGTACGTACGAGTTCACTGCAGCAGTACGTGGCACGTACGTTCGTTCGCGTCTGCCCCGAAGACCCGAAGACAAGACGAGACAACGGTCAACGGCGACGGAAACGACAACAGGCACAAAAACAAACCACCCCCCCCCCTCCGCCCCTTATGGTCATATGACTACGGCCGTGCACGACATGAGTACACCCCCCCCCCCCCGCCCCTCGCCCCCCCCCCGCCTAACTTCTCAACCAAACCCTACCACTAAAAAATCTCGCTTTCCTCTTATTGAAAAACAAATGAGTATTTTCACTTGCAAAAATGATCCCACGCTATTTTCAAGTAGTTTTTTCGTAGTCCCGCCCCAAAAAATGTGTGCAGTACTTAAAAGAAAAAGGGGCTAAAAAAACAAAGGGGTTGGGGGGGGGGGGCGGGGCGGGAGTACTCATGTCGTGCACGGCCGTAGTCGTATGGCCTTAGACCCTCGCATCCCTACAAGGCCGGGACGGAGCACGTTGGGTTTTCACCAACCAGGCAGACATTGCACCAAGCGGGGGGGGGATTTAGACTATAATCCCTTTGGGATTCACTCGACCGGGAAAAAAATGTCGAGAATGCAAAATGACGATGTATTAAAAACATCAGCCACACACACACGAAGGGCGTAAAACGCGGACTGCCAGGATCTATCGGGGTTGATGATTTTCAACCCCCTGCAAGAAACGCAAAAAAACTTATCCGACACTAATTCCAAGTAGTTATGCCCCCAAAAACGTGGGTTTCAAGTTCTAAAGGGGTTATTATCATCATTATTATTTTTATTATTATTATACTTTAAGGACGGGCTCCAACACAAGTTTTTTATACGGAGACGCGCGTAACATGAAAGTACCAATCGCACGCTTGCGCACTCTCGTAGTTCATGACAAGACCCCAACGCCATTTCTCATGACCACTTACTTGTATGCATGGACCGCAAAAATGGCTTAAATACCAGGCAGCAGCAAGAAGTTCAGATCGCTTCTGACGGGAGAATTCGCAGCCTTTTTTTCCCCTACAGCACTAGAACAGCAAACCTCTCTCTATATATAGGCCCATCCTACCCAAGGCGTCTTAAACGCATTTGCTACGGTGGCCTGCATGCAGGTGCACCATTTCTGCCTTCTGAGGGTGGTCACTTATTAGGGGGCTTTCTATACCTCAACCCAAAAAAAAAAACGATTTTGGAGGGAAATCAAAGTGCAATATATACCCGATGAATAATAATACCATGGCCCCGGGCGAGTGAAAAAAGGAAAATTATTGCAACACAATAATGATGAAATCCCGACGATTTTTGGGTCAAGGGGCCCGATCATTCAGAGCTGAAAAACTTATCCCGCACTAATTTCAAGTAGTTTGTCCCCAAATCCGTGTGGGACCAGTTCTTAAGGGGTTATAAGGAGCCCTTCTTGTCGTTCCGAAAACGATCCGGCCAAAAAGTGCTACCTGGCACCTCTATCGCAGCATGATCCCTCAAAGCAAAACACCCCAACACACACAAAAAAAAATCCTGGGGGCTGCAGTTTGCTTCATGATCACTCCTGAATGTCGATATCAATGCTTCCCACGACAGGGTAGCCCCTTCCCGACTCCCCGAGCTTCTCCACCCAGTCGGCGAGGTTCTTGTTCTCCCTGTCCGTCAAGTTTCGGTAGTCCAAGACGCCCTCGATGTCCTCCGGCGTCATGGACATCTTGGCCAGGACGCGGGAGGCGTCCCTTCCCGCGAGGCACTCGTAGGCGCCGCCCTCCAAGTAAAACTCGGAACCGCCGAACGAAACGTCGAACACCTTGTCCTTCACGCCGAGGTAGATCGGAGGCGCGGCGTAGCCTGGCGGGATGTGCGGGAAAGAAGCCCCCCCTCCTTGTCGCCCACCCCGCCCTCCTCCTCCCTCCTCCTCCTCCTTCTTCTTCTCCCCTTCCTCCTCCTCCTCCTCCTTCTTCTCCCCCTTCTCCTCCTCCTCCTCCTCCTCCTCCCCCTCCTCCTC